>JAVSBV010000079.1:3256875-3269354 GCA_033117975.1 Parotocinclus spilosoma | reverse complement strand
GAGAAAGAGAGAGAGAGAGAGAGAGAGAGAGAGAAAGAGAGAGAGAGAGAGAGAGAGAGAGAAAGAGAGAGAGAGAGAAAGAGAAAGAGAGAGAGAGAGAGAGAGAGAGAGAGAGAGAGCAATGGCTGTAATTTGGAGTGAGGCTACAGTCTACATTTAATCACTGATGTTATATTATATTGAAGCAAAAAAAACAAGTACAATTGTGTGCTGTGTAACATCTGAATTATGGTCGTGAAACAGGGTCTTGTCTGCCTTTGCGAGGGACTGTGGTAGCCTAGTGGACAAGGTACTGGGCTCTCAATCAGAAGATTAAGGGTTTAAACCTCACCTCTGATAAAACTGCCACTGTTGGGTCCTTGAGCGAGGCCCTTAAGGCCAGACTTTTTTTATTGTTTGTTTCGCGTATCTGCTGATGCAAATTGCTTGTTTTTTTTTGGTAGTTCTCGGATCCGCCGCAGCACCAATGGTTAAAATACTTTTTTTTTTTCTTTTTTTTTTTTTAGCTTTTCCGCCAATGGTATTCCTCTGTTCATTTAATTTTTTTGCAGATTCACTTTAATTTAATTGTAGGTTAAATAAATTTTATTTTTAATCCTTCCTTGTATTGATTCCACATAGTCCTCAAGAAATTGAAAAGTGCTGAAAAATAAAGATCCCCCCCCCCATCCGTCTTTCAAGCCTGTGAATCCCTTTTCTGTCAGCGGGTGTCACTAGGGTTCACTCGCACTATTTTTCTGTTATTTAGACATTAATTAGATGTATATGAGAGTTTTATGTCCTGTTACATTTCCTATGAGCTGAATTTGAAATGAACATGACAGTCTTTTTAATGCTTTGTCATATGGTGTTTATATCAGTAAATCTAGTGATTCGGCGGCTGTATCCCACTGACATAATACAAAATCTGTCAAATATACAGCTCACAAACATTATGGGATATTCAAAATGAAATGTTTTTGGACAAATTTTAGAATGTAAGCTGACAATGAGCTTCCCCTCTTTGAAAGACCAGCAGAAGCCACTAATAGCGTCATTATAAATGAACTCTTTAACAATTAAAACGTGTTTAATGGTCTTAACAGATTTTTTTTGGTGTCATAAGTACGCAATTGTTATGTAATGTAATGTAATGTAATGACATAACCTATATACAGACACCGGTAATAAACAGAGACCAGAGATTATTACTCTATTAATCTAAACCGCACTACTTTTACGCACAGGTAAACGTATACGCGTGTTATTGTAGCGTTATTAACGATCAGTGAGAGACTCCAGGTGTGAAACAGGTTACTTTTTCCAGTCGGATGATATAATGCAGTTGAAGAAGAAGCCATTCTCAGTTCTGAGCTGATGGAGTTACCAGGGGCTGCGCGCTGTGGGCGGTGGAAGAAATTAATAATAATGAAGCGGCTCTACAGAAAGCACCAAAGCTCCTGTCGTCCTGCGTTTCTTTACTTTCTTTAGTTTATAAATGGCAAACTGAAGAAATTAATCAACCAAAACAAATCTAGCTATGTGTTAAATTGGGTTGTAAAGTCCAGCAGGGATTCGGCGTGCTGGAACTCATCTCCTGAGGAAGGACAGTTTGAGGTTGGTGAATTCATTCGTATATAACTTTTTGGGGAATGTGCCTCGCTACTAAAAATGTAAGATTTTTGGTAATGGAAAATGAAAAAATCCCTTTTAAATGGAATTCTGATAAAGTTTTCTATGCGACATCGAGTACCAACAGCATGGAACAGAAATATTTTCATTTGCATAACCTTTATTTGCCTTTAAATGCCTTTTTAATTAATGCCTATCCAAATATTTATTTAAATGATCACTGATTTTTTTAATTATCCTATAATGCGCATACTTTAATGCATGTTTACTGCATAGCCTATACAATTAAATGAACCAATTAAGTAATACACTAACCTACAAGATTAAGTAACATTTAGACTAATCCAAACTTATTTTTGATGGCATTAAATGTGTTTGGAGCAGCTAATCACCAGCTGCTGGAGACCACAGTTCCCAGGGACCCGGGTTCAAACCCTGTGCTGAGTTTCTAATGCTATTATGCTTGTTTTGCTCTTATGGGCTCTGCACTGGACTGGTGTTCCATTATGAGAAGGGGTGGCACAGTGGGTAGCACTAGTACTGCCACCTCCTAGCAAATCCTGCGTTCAATCCCATGGTGGGTTGGCCTGGGTCCTTTCTGTTTATGTATTTATACATAATTTTTTTCTACAATGTCACCTTTCTAATATCTGCAGGGTGTTGATGGAGAGGATTTCGAATGACAGCCGGAACAGTGGTCATCACTGGTGGAATTATAGCTGCAGTCATCTTATTGACTATTGTTACAGTGCTGTGCTGCTGTAGATTACAGGTACAGTATTTTTAAATCATAAATAATGAATTGGTACTCGGGTTCGTCCAGCAGTCTAAGATGCTAACCCATCCCAACAGGAATCTGGGTTCAAATCTCGGTAGTGTCATTCAGCCAGGTTGGACATCATATGCAGACTTGATTGTCTGAAGAAAAATTGTCCCTTGAAGCTGCAACAATGCTAACCAAATGAAACCATGTTATTTCTGCAGAATAAGAAAATTCTAAATGCTCTTCTTGTAATTTAAACATAAATAACCTTATTAGAACAGTCTCACTGAGAAAAGGATGTGTGAGTATGACGTATAATTGCACCACCTGGTGTTTAAAAATGAAATTGCTTTAGATGGTGTAATAAAAAAGAATGCACAATCCTACAACTCAACGATGTATGATTGTCCCATATTTGTATTGAGATGAATCGTGCCACAATGCATCATAACACCCCTATTAATCATGCCTTGGTCAGAATCACAGAGATCATGTTTTTCCTTCATTCTGGTGGTTGACAGAAAATTGCATGAAGTGTAGAGTTGTGCTCAGTGACTGTATTTTGAGTTTTATGTTTTATGATGCAATAGCCCTTGCCTGTCACGTGTTCATTGCTGGCTGGTTTAATAACTAAGTAGTTTAATAGTAATAATATATGTAACCGACTATATTATTTATGTGGTGCTGTTGTAAATTGGGTAACTTCTCAAATTGTTTTACTGCCCAGAAATACAGGTTCCTTTCTTATTTATATAACACTTTTTACAGCAGTTTCAGAGCTTTGTCTCAGAGCCGTTTTACAAATATCTAGGCCCAGACCAATAGGTAACTAGGCAAAACTCACTGCCAGGACTTGAACCCAGTTCCCTGAAGTGGTGGATATCATATAGATTGCTCTACCAAGCAATAACATATAACCTTATTAAAACAGAAAAAATATTTTGTATCTGTAACATTGGTCTGTAGGTTAATATATTGTTAATAATTTTATTATTATATTATGTATATTATATCTGCCTACGGGTGCAATTTTAGACACACCCTCAGTCTCTGCACCGCTGCCCCACTAGTAAGGCGTGCTGAAACTCTGTTACCCCTGAGTAATTATTTCTACTCTTTTTATTTATTTATATTTCACATTTTACTGATTTTATGTATTGTATGGCATTCCTTTGCTTTATTCATCATTAATTACATATGAATATAGGTGTAGAGACAGATTTATCCTATTAACATTATGTCTTATGGATCAATTTAATTCTAACTTCAAACAAATTGGAGTTTGAACAGCCTTCTGGAACAGATTAAGTTTGAATTGTGACGTTACACTGTAATTGATTGTCTTACTTTATGAGACAATTATGATTATGAGAAATAGTACATATAGGTTTAGACTAGATTTGAATTAATTTAATGTGTAATCTTATCCTATGACTATAAGGCAGAATGATGGAATAGTGATCCTGGCTTGTTCTTACCTTGTCTGAGTGGGTACTCTTGTTTCCTTGTACATTCCAAAGACATGGGTCAAATGTGAAAGTGTCCCTGAATTGGCTTAAGTTGTTAAGGAACTGCTTATTTACCTAAAGCCTGTACTTGGAATCTGGGGGGGGGGGGGTGAGTGTCTGTTGAAAACCCACTTAGTTATGAGGAGAACAAGCAAACTGTGCAAAGAAGCAACTGGACCAGAATTTGAACTTGGATCCCTGAAACTGGGCCACTGGGACACTGACTGTGAAGCAGTCATAATATTATTAATGTTGTATGATGTTATTGAATTAAATAGTCATTTTGATCATTGATCTTTCTCCCCTTTCTAACAACGATACCCCTGGGTTCTCAATACCCACACACCAAACCTCTGGATTGCCATCAATGTGCTCACACACCAAACCACTGGATTGCCCTCTATACTCCCATAAACCAAACATCTGGACTGCCCTCAACAACCTCATAAACCAAACATCTGGATTGCCCTCAATACCTCCATACACCAAACCTCTGGAATGCTCTCAATACCCACACACCAAACATCTGGTTTGCACTTTATACCACATACAACAAATCACTGGGTTGCACTTAATACCCCCATAAACCAAACCTCTGGATTGCCCTTAACACTCACTTACACCAAACCTCTGAATTGGCCTCAATATGTTCAAACACTAAACCTCTGACTTGTTCTAAATGCTTTCTTCAAGTATTACTGCTGTAAGAGTGAGGGGTCAGAGGAGGGGGAGGTGGAGGAGGAGGAGGAGGAGGAAGATGAGACATTCACCAAATCCTCACCTATACCAGCAAGTCAGTCATTTCCTCCATGTTCTCCAGAACCTCCTTCTCCAAGACCACTTAGCCTTCCAAGTCCACCAAGCTTTCCAAGTCCTCCAAGACAGCTATGTATCCTCCCTCCTCAAGATTACTCATCAAAACAACTACTGACCTGCGCTGAACTTTATGAACCCTGCGAGTCAGCCGCCTATAGTCGATTTAGCCCTGCTCTACCCTGCACACCTATCCGCTCCAACACCTTTTGTCCATCATGCTCTGGCCTACTACCCTATTACCTTCCCCGAGAAGAAGAGGGACTGAGGAATGGAGGGGGAAGGATCAGCTACAGGAGTTTACAGCAACCGGAGGTAAATCTGCCCATGGACATGCCCAGCTTTAACAAGCTCAGCCTCCTCCATGCCATGAGGGAGGTAATGACACAGCACAGCTTCAGCACAGATGTGTGATTCCTTAGCATTGGGAAATATTAATGATACCCAACATGTTTGAAAGGCACTAATGAAATCACAGAAAATGTTTAATATGAGTATATTTTAAAATATACCCTCCATTTATCTTTAAGAATCCAAAAGAAAGGTTTCCGATTAGGGATATGAAATGTTTATGCACATACAGAAGTAATGAAGGGACATTGATGATGGCATGCAAAGTATTCAAACAATAAACACATTTCTTTTTAAAAATATGATCACGCGTAACCCTTATGTATACCTAACACAGTATTTTAATACAATAGTTTAGAGGCTGATACAGTAGAGGTAGATCGTAGATCATTTTCACCAACCATAATTTATGTGGTTCAGCGACTGTAGTGTTATACCATAAAAATAATTTTAAAATAAAACATTTCAATTTTGCCACATCTTTAAGATAAACTGTTTTAACGTATGTAAACTTGTGCAAACGCAAGTTCTTTATTGGTGAAAACGGACTGTCATTGTATTGTAACCTGTATTTGTGGTAAAGGGCTTTTGTAAGTATGCTTCGTTATTGTAGTGTTTCATGGTGTAACACAGTAATATTTAATAATCAATAAGTTGTAACTTACGTGTAAGTCACATTTGCTGTTGTTGTTATTATACAAATAGATGTTAAGCGCAACAATCAAGTAAAACAACAACACCTATAAGGAACCTTAAAGCTCACCACTGAGAGGACCAATATGAACATGTTTTCACTTATATCTTAGAGGAAAAAAGAAAGGATAGAAGAAAAAAAACTTATGATCATAGTACAATAAGAGGTAACAGGATTTTTTATTTGGTTTGGTTTATTACATGTACTAATAATATTAAGTTATTTTTATCTTACAATTGTTTGTAAGTATACATCATTTCACGCAATATTTTTCTTTATGTTTTTTGTTGAGCAAATGATGTGCCGTAAGTAACCCAGCAGGTGGCAGCAGCTCCTTCAATCCCAGAGCTCTGTTAAATTTCATTCCTCTTGTGACAGACATGCAGAATTAGGCCAGAATGAGCTGAACGTTGCCACACTTATTGTGTAGTTGGATCCAGATGGTAATTTAAAAAAATCTTATGTTTTAAGACTTTAAAGTTTAAAATGTGTATGTATGATTTACCCCATGTAAAGTCACACTAAATCATTAACAACTGCATTGTATTTACCATATTTTGCAAGCTAACATAAAATACGAGTTTCCTAAAAATGTAAAAACTTGTTTAATTTGTTTGTCTTTTGTACACTGAGGTAACATAAATTCTATATTAGCTGAATTGTGCCACAAATAAGCAATTTTAAAATTGCATATGAGTGCAACATGTTCAAGTGATTCATTCAGTCAATGAAATGAAACAGTAAATTGCTTGGTGTGTTTCTTCTTCCCTTTTTATCAAAATCACGACTGAACATAAATGAAATGCCCTGTTCTGACTCATAAATAAACTAATAAAGATGTCCAATAACGATATTGTACAATGTCTTTCATTTTTAAGCAGAAGTAGCTTTCAATGCTTACCTCAGTGCCAGTCTGATGCCAGTTCTTATAAATATGTTCATGCATTATAATGAGGATTCACTGTGCATTCATTTAAATAATTTAAAGTTTGTTTGATGTATCCTACAATTGCAGGACTTTGTCATAAAACATATATTGTTACTATACTCAATGTTCGTTTAATGTAGCTAGCCTAAGATAAAAGAGGAATCCAATAGATAGGGCAAATTGTCTTCAAATAAACTCTAGATGTCCAGTCTGTGGATATTCTAGATTGTCATTATTATTGATGCATCGACACTGTGAATTTTCACAAATGCTCAATAAGTCACAAATGTGGTGTAAGTAACCTAGTTTTTACAAAACTAGGTGCTACGCAGATTCCGACATGAATGGCAACAGGCCTTGCTGTAATACCAGTGGCTGCACAGGTTGACCTTAATTGCCAAAGAGCAGTTTGTGCTGGGGCGGTCCTGGCAGTTCTCATCTGTATGAAAATCAGTCAGACATTAAGCATTATTTGATATTACTTTTTAAACTTTATGTTAAGAAAAACGGCACTGATTTGTTTGGTTATTCAATAAGCAGTTTCTGCAAACAACATTTCCCAGTGCATTTACCTGGTGGTTCAGTGGGGCACGGTTGCAGTGCACAGGTCTGCTTGTTGACCGGTTTGGTCAGAGGGTCACATCCACGAACAAGTTCTCTTCCCTGGTAACACTTCACATCCCTCATTCTGACTCCCACACCACATGACTTGGTGCACTGTAACGTGAATTATGTTCAGTGTTCAGTAATATAGCTGGTTTAATGGTAGCTAAAAGCTACATGTCTAAACAGATTTATTCAGAACTACCTCAGACCAAGGTGTTGTGTACCACTTGAAACAAGGTCTCTCGAAGCATGTGTCCTCATCTGATGGCCTCTTGCTTTCATCACATTTCTCATCATCGTGCCTTTGAAACTTGCCACCAGTGATGCTAGTACATAGCACAAGCCTCCTTTTTGCACCTCGTCCACATGTTGTGTTGCACTGAAATAAGCAAAAGAGTCAGTTTTGCAGTTCTTAATTTAACATACATTTCTTAGTGTACATGACAATGGATTATTTGATAGTTTTAACACAAGTGCTATTTGGGTAAAGGCATTTCAAGCAGCTATTAAGTTTGCTGGTGTTTCATGAGTAAATAATGTCTTAAAGTCTTTGTTCCAACTTTGCACAACACCACATACGTGCAGAACACTAATGAGCTCACACAAACAAGGGATAATGGAATCTAGGCGGTAACCCACAATTTATGGATTTAAACCCAAATTGACTTTTGGACAAAGCCCCAAAACTCATTAGTAAGCAAATTTCACATGTCTGTTTGGATGGCTCACCCTTTCCCAGTCCTGTGCCAGCCAGTGTGGAGGGCATTCTTTTTCTCCACAGGGATATATGGCTAAGGGCTTGTTCTCAGGAGAGCATTGAGACTCTGGCACCACTCGGCCTTCTGGGGTTTTGCAGTACACATGCCGGACCATCTTTCCTTGTCCACATTGACCTGAGCACTAGACATCATTTTAAAGGAAAAGATACAAATCAAATACAATGAGAATTATGATTGTACTTTACATGTATGTCATGCACCTAACTAGATATAAATGTGTTTTAGTACAAATAAACAGTGCTTTAAATCTGTCGTTCCCAACCTTTTTTTCTATGGAGCCCCCACAGTATCTAAGAAAAGCTGCCCCCCATCCTCAGCATGCACAGACATGGATCAGAAGAATAAATTGATTCAATGCAAAATTGTTTTCCTTTCTATTTCTTTCATTTTCAAATGAGTGTGTTAACAAAATTTTATTTTACATGTGCAGATTGCATACTGACAAACTCAAGAGTAGACCAAGCTGCACCCCCTGTGATGTTTTGGCACCCCCCTCAGGAAAGGGTTTGACCCCAGGTTGGGAACCATGTTTCTAAATAGACTGCAATAAATGTACCGGCGAAAATAATGATGATGTGGTTGATGCGGGAATACATAAATAGTACGTGTCCTACCGGACCCCAGTCGGATACTGTCCATTGGCGCTCACAAGGTGGTCCAGTGCAGTTTTTGGCTGATGGAGGCCGAGTTGACTCATCACATGACTTTATTTCATCCGAACACCTGACCTCGCGAGTCACAACAGCTCTGCGGCCACATTTTGCTGGGCACTGAACAACAAACAAGTTTCTTGTTATGTACAGGTTTTGGTATTAAACAGTATTTATGTAGGAATGACGCCATCCAAAGAAAATTTACATTGTGTAGTAGATGCCCTTATGCAGATTGACTTACAACTGGCGCAAGTTTACAAACCAATTGTGGGTTAAAAGTCTTACTCAAGCACCCAACAGTGACATGTTGATAGAGTTGAGATTTGAACCCCCGAGTACCTTAACCACAGTTCCAGTGAAGAACACACCAGTGCACACAGATGGTGTTTATTAGAGCAGATTATCAATGAAGTTGACTATTAAAGATGATTCTACACCATCAAATCATTGTTAACCCACCTCTAACCACTCAGCCACCTCCCACTGAGGGCCACATGTGGGGCTTTTGCAGGGCCGACGCTCTGGGGGGCGCTCCAGTTCAGCATCCGTGCACAAGTCACTATAGACTGAGCTGTCCAGGCCAGGGGCCAGCATCTTCCAACAGCGCACCAGCCGAAACTGAAAACCCTCACCACATGTCCGTGAGCACTCACTCCAGCTGCTTGCCTCCCACCTGCAAACAAGATCAGAAAATGTAATATCAGTTAATAGCAGCCATTTTGTTAAGTTTCTAAAAATATCTGAAACTGTGAAGGCCATTCCAAGGCTTTCAATTCCTGACGCAATGGTCAAGGTTGATTCTGAGGCACGATTCAGACGAAGATGATGTCTATTTTGAGATCATTTAAAAGATTTTTTTAAATAGCTGAAGGGGCACACTGAGAAGCTTGAATGATCACAGGATTTATTAAGCTCTGGATATCTTTATCAATTAAGTTCTGAAGTCTGAAAAACATTAGTAAAGCTTTAGTAAGATTTGGTACATTTTGCTGCATTTTTCTTCAGATATTAGTGTACTTGAAAGCTACTTTCACATACGGATATGCGGTGTCCATTTGATAGACAGAGGTCATACAATTACAATGAATTCTAAAAGAAAATAAAAAAACAGC
The DNA here is from genome assembly GCA_033117975.1 of Parotocinclus spilosoma. Lineage (NCBI taxonomy): Eukaryota > Metazoa > Chordata > Actinopteri > Siluriformes > Loricariidae > Parotocinclus > Parotocinclus spilosoma. The sequence continues at coordinate 3,259,536 of JAVSBV010000079.1, read as the reverse complement.
TGGTCATCTCAGGAGCCAATCAATGTTGTGGATACACGAGCAGAGGTGGGAGTTAGAGTTCAAGAGCAGAAGACCATCATTTATATTTACCTTACCTAAATACCTGACTTGCTTGTTAGCTCATGGCCTATAGACTGCATTAAACCAGTTGATGTGTTTAGAGACTTTTTGTGTAAGTTACTCAAGTTTTCACTACTTTTTTGTATCAAGCTGCAAATGGTGTTCGTAAGTGTTGTGTCCTTCTACAAGTAGTGCACTCAGTAGTGCATTCAGCTTCAGTAATATTATGAACAAAACATAGCTACAGTAATTTATTTTAGTCTTCTAAATATTTTATTAAACAATAAACAATACCTTGGCTGGCACTCCCTTCCAATGCAGAAATCATGCACAGGTTCAGGGCGTGTCAAAGTGTCACAATACGAGTCATCTACCTCAGCACCGTCATATCGTACACATGTAGCAAATGACCTTGTCACACCTGTTACAAATTTAAAAGTAAGTACCATAAATAAAAATGTAGTGTTAAATAAGTGATTTAATATTATTCTTGTCAGTACCTATTGAGCATGTCATGCTGCAGGGTTCCTGAGAAGACAGTTTCCAGCGGTAAATGTCTGCTGCACTTAATTTATTTTTCCCAGACACCCTCTGATGATTTCTGTGGGAAGCAGGAGAGGCAGAGCATGAACAGTCATCTTCTTGCTGATATTGGGACACCAAGTGAGTAAAACCACAAGCATTACTATTATTGACATAACTGCCATGATCTGTACCCAAATGAACTGTGCTGCCTATTTTCCATTAACATTCCATTAACTTCCAGCAAACCATTCGTCTTTTTAAAAGGCCTTTCAGAGAGCCCTCTCTCTACTCTCCCCACTGTTTGAACATTATGAAGAGTATTACAAAAAGCCAGAGAATGCAAGGAGAGTCTGGCATGCATTTTATTCCCAATGAGCTTGGCTGGCCCAGTATGAACGCAGCCCTCCTTCATAACTAGGTTTATTAGAGTAGACTACAAAACAGGTTATATCATGAATGATGGACATACCAGGTTATGTGCAATTATACTCTCAAAAACAAAAATTTAAATGGCCTGCACACATAAATATTTGCAAAAGGTGTTATCTTTATCTTATGCTTAAACAACTTAGTAAGAATTTCAAGAGTCTCTCCTGAAAATAGATTTTAGATGAAGGTTCGGGTGCTGGTTCCGACACCATGCACTTGGATTTTCTTCCGGCTCGGCATCACTCTGATTGTCTTCAACAGAGGAGGCAGGTCCCACCAGAGTGCAGGAACTCCCTCTATCGGTTGGATAGGACCTCCCACTAAGGACTCATTTTATAATCTATTTTGTTTTATTTAGTTTATTTTAAATTTTTTCTATTACCAATCTATATTTTATTATTAGTTTGTTATTTATTTATTGACCTAATTTATTTATTTCCTACAATTTTAGGGAGTTTTTCCTTTCCACTGTCGCCCTAGGTTTGCTCAACTTGGGATTGGCCTTTTAAGACAGTGTAATATTATGAAGCTGCTTTGAGACAATGCTACATTTTAAAAAGCGCTATATAAATAAACTTGAATTGAATTGAATTGGATTGGATTATAGGCACAGACTGATGATCGGGATTACCTGGTGCGATTTGTGCGGTTGCTGCTCCTCAAGCTGGTAATCAAGGTTCTATTGTGGAATATCAGGTCTCCTGTTTCATTTCGCCGGCGACCCAGGGTAAACTCGAGAAATGAAGTATTAAGATTCATTTGTTCTGTACTGCTGTAGTCCAACTCATCTGCTTCTGCTTCAGAAGTTAGAATTTCCACCTTGCTAAGAAGCTGATTGGTTGACATATTGATATGAACGTCGCCTGTCATAATCTGCTGTCCAAGAAGCACCCTCCATATGAGATTCTCAGAGTCTGCTTTGCCTTCTATTGGTTTGTTTGCAGATAAGACATCAGGGGGAACCATGCCCTGTGGCCAGCTGCTGTTTCCATCTTGAAAAATGAAAATTAAAAAAAGATGAGCACATACAATTAATAAAGGTTTCCTTCAATCAAATATGTTATCATTAAAACTGTAAAACTCAACTATTTCTGAAACACCTGTGTAAACTAAGAATAAACTATGACTAAACTATCACAGCCATCTGAGTGGACTGACAACCCCCTTTTCCCATTTACCGTAGTTACAGTAGCGTACATGGTCCTGTGAGGTAAGAATAGTAATCTACCAGGATTGTGGAGTAATAGTATTCTACTTCCCCTCTAGATTGAAATTGTCCCACAACTACAGTCCACTCACGCGTTCACATTCTATATCTGCTCAATCCAATTTGGGGTTGGGCCTAATTGGCTGCACAGGAAGGAAGGCAAAGACCAACAATAGATAGTCTATCCCAGGCCACGCACACACACAGCAAAATAACACACAAATACTCTGGGAGATTACATGATCCCAGTTCTAATGCATGTCTTTGAAATCTAATAAATTTCCGTAGGTTTCTCTATAAGTACACTGCTCACAAGAATTTGGGAATTACAGTCGATTCCGGTTAACCACCGGTTAATGGGACCATCCGCTTATTCGGACCAAATCCTAAAGTACCGAAACAAATCCTATTAAATACGTGTAATGTTATTCGCTTATTTG
>JAVSBV010000079.1:3226287-3248182 GCA_033117975.1 Parotocinclus spilosoma | reverse complement strand
TATATATATATATATATATATATGCATTCATAATAAAAAAATAAACAGTGTGAGAGGAGATTAAGGTACAGAGAGCTTGGCTAGATAGATAACTGAGACCACCGTGTCTGTGTGACGTGTATATATAAAGACCACATGTTACCTCGGCTGCCCGTGTGTCTGCTCTGTGCATTAGAGACGCTCTGCTACACTAAAAGCTCAATCAAGCACCGCTCTCAGACCGCAGATCTGTATGGTGATAGACATAGTTCAGGAGATTTGCACAGTCTGCAAGTCTAGCATAATGGTTTCTTTTTTTAAAACCCCAAAATTACGAGGCGGCAAACACCAGAAGTGTGTGTATATGTGTGTGTCCGTGTTTGTGTGGTTACTGGGTCCAGTTTATATATCATTGTGGGAAACAACTGGCACAACAAAGATACAAAGATCTGACATTGTTTTACTTTAATTCATTAATTAAATCACTGATTCATTTCTTTAACAAAATATTTGCTGTATGTTATTGAGGTTAAGCATAGAGTTCAGGATTAGGTGTGTTTATAGAATTAGCCACACTTATGTTCATAAAGAGTCCTTACAAGGGTAGAAAATCAAACCTGTGTGTGCATGTTTTGTGTGTGTGAATTCCGTGCTGTTCAAGTGAGGTGTTGTGTGGGAAAATGCTTTTTCAACCTAATGGCTGTAAACACACAAACGGAATTACAAGAACACTTTCCCAAAGCTGATTGTGTGTTGGCAGACTTGCAGACAAACCAAAATCATTTCAGAGTACCTACTATAAAACCTCAAAATCACAGGCCTGGTTTACAAGCCATTTATATTTTCTATAAAATCTTACTTTTAATAATTGAATATGTTCTTAAAAATATATTCTGTTTTTTAATCTGGAATGCACTAATGTAAGGTGTAAGTTGATTAATCCTGTAGGGAAAGTCTAAATAAATGTAGGTAAGAGTCATTCTGACCTTTTTTCCATTTACCACAAAAAATAATTTTTCACACAAAAGAGTGCTATGTGAAATGTTATCCAGGGCCTATAAATACTTAAGAGTTGTCTGCTATACTAACTGGCTACAGTGTAAATTAAACTGGTACCTTGTAACAAAACCTTTTTTGTCTGGTAAAGTCAAACACTTTTACAACAATGTATGTGTATTAAGTACTGCATTATAGAAACAGGGCGTGGACTTACCACAATTTGACAACTTTTAATTCTAAGTCTTTCAATCGTAATATCCAGCCACTTCTGCTGAGGTTTGTCTCTATCACTTACTTCTCTATCACTGGCTACACATTTCATCTATTCCTGCGGGATCCCCAGTGGTTCCCAAGTGAGATATAATGTCTCCAGAAGGTCCTGGAGCTGACTAAGGGTCTATGTCGAGAGGGTCCTTTCTGGATAAGCCCTAGAAGGAACCTTCCTGGGAGATGCGTCCTTGTGAGATGTGCATGAGCATGTTCTCCCCGTGCTTGCATGGATTTTTCCAGGTACTCTGGTTTCCTCCCATATTCCAAAGACATGTGTGCTGTGGTGTGAATTTGAGTATAAGGGTGTGAGTGGATAAAAGGATTGAAGCCCTGTATAGGGTTGTCAGTGCCTTGTGCCCTGTGCCACTGACTCTCCCGCAACCCTGACTAGGATAAGCGGTACTTAATAAATAGCTTGGAAATGCTAATTCTCATCATGGTGCTTCACAACAAATCAACAAATCACTCAAATGCGTACGTGTTGAAGATCTGCTGGGACATCATCTGCAAAAAACAAAATGAAAAACCTCTTTATCTGGCCTTCTTTAGCAAACTTTAGTCTGCACCTTTTTATCCAGCCATTCTTGTTGGAGTCTGACAACTGCCTTGTGATTGTGGACTCAACTTATGCAAAGGTCAGACTGAAATGAAAAAGTGATCCCATGCCATGTCCTCCACAGCATATGCCATGGTACTCAATTATACGCCACATCCAAATACACAAAGAACAAGCAATCTGAAATGGCACACACCCATAAACCTTCCCAAAACTGTGCATGAGAAAACATTTGGTTCATTACATTTCTACCTAATAGTTCTACCTCGGACCTGGGTTTCATCATTGAACACGATATTCTTAGTAAAAGTGCAATTTAGGCTATAATTTGAACACATCCAATTTTTATAAATGGGGACCACCATCCCAGTTTGTCAACTTTACCCAGAACTTGCTCCCAATGTGTGGGAGATTCAATGTCACTAAACGTCCAGATTTACGAGATGTTTTAAACACACAACCCCAAACCCATCCAATGCATTCAACATCTCCAGCCTGGTCTCATTCATCCCTGCAGCCTTAGCATAGTTCAAAGGTACTTAAAGTGTGAGACACACCCCCTAGAAATGGCATGAAGCTACAGCAAGTCAAATAAATGCTGCACAGTATTCACAGTCAATATTTAAAATGCATAAAGCTTGTCACTTGTAATAACCTTTCCAATGGTGAGCCCACAAGATGACACCATGTCACCATTTCAGACTGAGCCTGAGCAGCTTACATAACTGGCCCAGTCACCAGGTCAGTGGTAGGTCTGTTTAACTGTGATCTGATTTATATTTGGGATGTCACTGACAGCTCTCAAAATCATTAAAGCACATTAAAGCCATTTTACCATTGCAAGGTATCAGCTGGTTTTTTATATGTTATATCACTCTGGTCCTAAAGCCTTATAGAGACACAAACATGATGGTGTTTTATTAAGACATTTCTTTAAAATGGTATCCCAAGGCTCAAGGCAGAGCACACACATAGACAAGGACACTTTAGAGAGACGATTTAAAAATGCAAACTCTACACAGGCAGACGTTGGACAGGTAATAAATCCAGAGGATCTCTGAAGTCTCTGGAGCATTGCTAGCAACTTGTGCCAATTTGACTAAAATTAATTAAATTGGATTTGAGGTTTTAATGCTGAATTCAGTGGAATGTGGTTTTCCAAATGTAATGATTTCTTAGACTATTTTGAGACAGTAGCACAATTTTCTGGTGCACCATTAACGCATTTGGTGTAATTGCTCAATTCAAGTATTTTAGAACATTTAATCCTTTAATTCTTTGCAGTCCAGACACGAACATGTTTGCAAGTTGTCAAGGCCCAAAGACTGTAAACAGGAGTTTTAATGCATTTTAAAGATTTTTACATAGTTTTGATCTTTTGTTATTACACCCCAGATATTTTTTTTTAGGAAATGTTTGTGTGGTGCAGGGTGCAGAGCTTCTTTCAGTACCTAGAATTGAAAAAGTAACAGCAGGGGGAAAAGCTTTCTCATACTTACCACCCAGCTATGGAATAAACTTCCCACTTTAGTTAGAAATTCAGACACTCCAAATTTTTAAGTCTAGGCTAAAATAGGCTAACATTCTTATTTACTCAGGATTTTTGTTAGATTTAGATTATGACACATGGCTCAGGTTGGCTCCTGCCTTTTGGCTGTGTTACCTTCTGGTTCTTTCCCTTTAGTTATGCTGCTATAGTTAGTGCTGCCGGAGTTCTCATGCACAAGGCATCAGTAGTGGATTATAGACTCTGTGTTCCTAACCCATCACTAACTACATTTTCTCTTTTCTCTCAGAGCTGATGTTCCGGTGCCAGTTCCAGAACCTTGCGCTTGTTCTTCCAGCTCGGTGTAGCTCTGCTGGTCTCCATCAACAGAAATCAGTCCCACCAGAGTGCAGTAACTCCCTCCATTGGTTGGACATTAGGAGACGATGAGTGCTTCCAAAGATTTCCCACTGAGGACTCATTTTATAATTAGTTTTATAATTTAGTTTATTTATTTTATTAGTAATTTAAATTGTATTATTTATTTGTTATTGATATAAATTATTTACCTAAATTTCCTGTAATTCAATATACTTTTAAGCATTTATTTAATTAACATCTAGGCCACCCATGGAGGATGGGTCCCCTGTTGAGTCTTGGTCCTCCCAAGGTTTTTTCTACCATTTTAGGGAGTTTTCCTTGCCACTGTCGCCCTAGGCTTGCTCAACTTGGGATTGGCCTTTTAAAACAGTGTAATTTTGTGAAGCTGCTTTGAGACAATACTACGTTGTAAAAAGCGCTATATAAATAAAATTGAATTGAAAAAAATTGAATTGAATCAGCCCTAAAACAATCATCCCGGCAATGACAATGATGATTTTCCGTAAATATAGAAACAGCAGGATAAAAGATAGATGAGATTGACCTGCAGGCCTACATCGGGTTGCTCATCTTTGGGGCTGTGTGCAGGGGTGGAGATGCCTGTTACGATATGCTGCAGGAGTGAACTATAGCAGAAAAGTCCACGCTCACATACTTGCATATTATCATGCATGTGCTAATTAGTTGATTGATTTGTGTGCTTCCTATTTTAGTTTTATATCGTTAGTCTGATCGTATATTATCCGTACTTATTGTTGTTGCTTACACACCTTATAGGTGCAGGCAATGGTTCAAAATGGAAGTATGCTAGAAGATAGTATTTTCACAGTTAATTTTTTTATTGTACAGTATATGGGGGTACTCACACAGACGGTTGCGATTGACTGCCACCCCCAACTCCCACCTGTCTAGTGCCGGAAAAAATGTATTTCATAGTAAACTGTAAATTACTTGAGTTTTAATGTGAACTTTCATAGTTTTCATAGCACATTTGTCCTGGTGTGCTCGTGCATGCTTTCGTGGTTTGACTTATGTGACTGGGTAATTACATTTGTGCCTATTTTTCTTTAGTTTCGCACATGGGCATGCTTTCATAAACCTTATAACAAATGTATTGCTTATGCGACTCACTGTTCCTCACACTTCACTTCTAAGAAGATGTTTATGGAGCCAGCTGACGCTGTTCTCGTGCTTGGGCACGGTTTATGATCACACTGCTATCCCCCCTGGCTTCTCACTTGTTAAACGAACGGCACTTTGGGAGTCAGTCATGCTCAAGCAAATAGAAATTGGTGCCAGTTCATTTAAAATAAAAAAATATATAATATTGTTATGATAGGGCATCCCAGAGATCTCGCAAGACCATTCCTGGTCTCACTAAATCCCCAGGATCCCTATCGGGTTTTAAGACCGGAGCCCCGTATGCAGTATCCACAGACAGACAACGTATAAGGGGGTAACAAAAAAACATTTATTAAACAAAGTACACATAAATCAGGCATAACTGAAAAGGGGAGAAAGTCCCACGCGAGAGTACGGTGCAGGCTAACAAGCCCATAGGTCCAGAATCCCGCGGTGGGGTGCCACAGGACCAAAAGACAGCCGACGTGTTGGGGAGGTCCGAAGAACCGCCTCAGCCGCGGTTCCCAGCCGTGCCATCAGCTGCGGGGGGTTCCATGAATGGCTGAGGGTTCGAGGGTCCATGAGTCACCTGGCCGTCAAGGGTCCATGAAGCGGCGAGGTGCCGAAGGTCCACTGAAGGGCTCTGGAGCCGCGAGGTCCACGAGAATGGCTTGATAGCCGGTGGGGTCCATGAAGCGGCTGCAGAGCCGAGGGTCCATAAACGGCGAAGACAAAAATAAACCCGAACATAAGACACCTGAACCAAAAGAAAATAAAAAGACAAAAAGGGGGAAAAACCAAGGAACGGCTTTTAAAGCCAGGGATCCAATGTCGTCTTGAGACGACCGTAGATCCAGGGACTGCCCTTTACGGCCGAGGATCAGGACATGGCCAGACACGGCCGTGGGTCCGGGGGTTGCCTCATTAATGATCCTGGGGCAGTATCTAGCGGCCGAGGTCCGGAGGCGACCCCTCCGGCCGCGGATCCAATCGCAAGCTCACCGAGCCGCGGATCCTGGGTCAGCCCCCACCAACCGCGATTCCCGGGCGCCATCAGCTGCCGGGGAATCAATGCGGCGGAGTTCAGAGCGCACTAAATAAAAGGTAAAACCGAAACGAAACTAAAGCGCGCACAACGGGGAAACAATAACAAACGGACACGCAAATGTAATGAGCTTATATAATTAAACTATAATTAACACAAGTGAAAACAGGTGCGTAACGAAAAAGAACTAACCAATAGATCGCTGCGTTAAAAGAAAACAAACGCCATAAATGACGTCAGGGAAAAACGGAAACAGAACACTAAGGGAACAGGGTGAAATAAGACACCGCAGCGAAAAACGAAGAACGGGCTCGCAGGACGATCCCTAACAAATCTAATCTAATCTAATCTAATCTAATCTAATAATATAATATAATATAATATAATATAATATAATATAATATAATATAATATAATATAATATAATATAATATAATATTAGGCCTATTGGCCTATTGAAGGTAAAAGGAGTGGTAAAAGAGGGATATTCACAAACTTTGTTATAACGGGCAGGTTATTTTGTCATGGAAAATAGATTTGGTGTTTAACATTCAATTCTGCTTTGTTTTAGAGGTTAGTTGAATGCGGGTCATTTTTTTACAATGGGAGTATACAGAATGTTAAGACTACACAAGTGTAAAGTTGTCCACCTGACCACTGGAATTCGAATGATAGCCTGGCAGTAAATTAAATCTTATCTTCTCTGAAAATAACTTCACCTGTCTCCAGTGAAGCAGGCAATTTAGGGGGCACCGAATTCATTTCATTACTTTTTTTCCAAGTAGGCATTCATTGAATCATTGAACATTCACCATGGGTGAGCAGGGAATAAGAGGAATTTACTGACTGCCCCTGATTTAGTGCTGTAAAACATATAGTTTAAATTCCAAGCAATATAAATAAATGCATTTTATTAACCAGAAAAGGCAAATGCTATGCCTTACCCACTTAGCAAAATTCCATATTCAGTAAAAAATCAGTAATTGGCTTTCATATTTCAGTATTTATCTGGGTCTTTTCTAGAAAGGGCATAATCACAGGTCATTCTGAAATGTCAGTAGGGTCAGCAATTGCTGGTTAAAAAGTTGCTATTGCCAAGACCTAGCACCCCAGCAAGTACTAGACAACATATGAACCTAGGCTTTCCAGAATGTAGCCTGGGTCTTTCCCATGTAGTAGACCAGAGGTGCATACATATACACGTGAAGAGCCTCCCCATGAAGAGGTCTGTTCATTCTGGGGAGACTGTGGTGAGGTGTAAGCATGTAAGAAACACATCCAGACAACAACTTGCATATAAACAAAATACAAAGAAAAACAAAACAATTGTCTTGTTTGAACATAAGCAGAGATATCACTATATAAAAAAAGAAAATCCAGGAGCAGCTGACAAACCATAAACCTCTTACTAGGATAACCAGGCAACACTTTTCTAAGTATATGAGTGAATTGTTTTTAAATAGGCCAGGTGAATGTAGAAGAGGTGTGTAAAGAATTCTTAATTATCAAGCAAGGTTGCCCCCTTGTGTGCAGGTGGGGTCAATACCAGCACTGGTGTTAAAACAGTTAGAATGGCAGTAAAATATTACTTAACACATTCAGTGGTGTTGTCTAACTTCTGTCTATCTAAATATTTTGTGACTTTTGTAGTGTCCTTCTCTGGAATTAAATTTTTACAGTCAAATGTTTTTGTTTTTTATTTTTCTTTTTTTCAAAACCATGGATAGTTTGTACCTTATTAAATGTGTTATTATTATTAGATTATGCTTCTTATTTAGTGAATATCATAGATAACTGATCTGATTTCGTGAATAAATAATGCAGGTACATCAAGATCATTCCAAATGGTTTACATTTTGTCATTTCATTCATAAATTTGGTGTGATCATTATATTGCCACAACATTGTTCGTATTTAAAACCAATGATGATCAGGGCCAGTGATTAGCTGGTGGCATAGTGCGCAAGACAGGAACAACCTTAGACAGGGTGACAATCTAAGTGCACATAAACTAGGAGCAGTTAAGAGACACCTGTTGCACCCATGCATTTGTTTGGACTGTACAAGGAAAACACGGAGCACGGAGTGTAAACCCATGTGAACACTGAGAGGACGTGCAGACATGGAAAGTACCCAGACTGCTCCACCTGGGATTGAATCCAGCACCTTTTAGCTGTGCCACACATATGCTTGAAGTGCAAATAAATCCAATGTGCATAAGATTTCCATATGTTTCTCCTTTCTACTTTTACTCTGTAGTACACAAACATTACACATTGAACAGGACATCTATATCAATTGATGTGTTGCTTAACAACACATAATGACACATTGACTTACCAGTTTATTTGATACTATATTAGTGTTCCCCTACCTGCACTGCTTTATGAGATATATTTTCTAAAAATTTTCTCTCTTCTGCCCTTTATGTTAAAGACTCTAGAACAGGCTGTGAGATCTAAGCAAAAATGTATGAAAGAAACTTTGTCATACATTGACATATATTTATGCTATGGACATTTGCTGTCATATATTGTTGCCACAGAAACATATGGGTACTGTCACTTTGATCAGATATTCATGAGTACTAAAACATTTTACTTTAAGGGGGATGGTTAAAATGAAGCCAAAACAATACAATATATTATATACATATTTCAGATCTTACATATGTTAAATATGTATATCTGTATTTATATTTTAACATCAAACATAGACAAATATTATTACTACTACTACTACTATTATTATTATTATTATTATTATTATTATTATTATTATTACCATGGAATCTAACATGTTACAACTCAGCACACTGAGTTAATTCTTATTTTTTATTTATGGTTGCATTAAACTAATATTGGAAGTGTGTAATTTTGAAGTTTAGAGTACTATAACACACACACACACACACACACACACACACACACACACACACACACACACACACCTCCTTTAGGGTAAAAAGGAAAAAAAAAACGACAGGAAAAAAAGTAATAATAAAAACTCTCTTGATTTGCTGCTCGGGTGCCCAGGCGTTCTTGACACCTCAACAAAGTCATGGCACAAGACTTCATCAAGCTCCAGTTAAGGCACAGACCTCATCAAGACAAAGTGAACGTGAAGAACGTCCTCAGCATAAAGTCATACCAAAGTGAACTTAGAGGAGATTTTAAAGCTATTGACCTGGATACAGCAGTCATACTTTATGCTAATGCTTGTTCTTGGCATTTCTTATAGAAATGATAAAATATTAGGATTTCAAATGTTCCAGAAGGGGTTATAAAGTTTTAACAAAAATATTTAAATATTTAGACATTTGAATTTTAGAATGTCCAAGCAACAAGACAAAAGGCAAGATGTTTGGTTTGCTAATACTAAAGTCAAATAATAAGGATTAAAAATTGCCAAACAGCTCCCTGATACAACACTACTTGCACCTTTTGCATTGATTACGCCAAACAGTTTGTTTGGGCATTTATTGTTTTTGCACATTCATAATTACATAATTGTTCTAGTTTACCCAAATTTCTCTTTAAGTTCTTCCACCTATTTTGGATTAAGGTCAGTGCTCGTCTCCAAAACATTCACCTTCCTATCCAGTGTGTGTTTTGTGTCATTGTCATGGTGAAGGTGAAGCCCCTTCCCACCATCAGCTGTTTGGCAGATGGCCATCCACAGTATTTTTCTTCAGTCATGAAAAATGAAAAATTACCCAATCTGCATGGAGGAGACATGTCCACAACATAATGATGCCACCACCATGCTTCACATTAAATATGGTGTATTTTGTTAAGTAAAAAAAAAAAAAAAGTATATATATATATATATATATATATATATATACTGTATATATATATATATATATAAATTGTCAGTGAGAATGTTGTCACACACAGACCAACCAAGCATTCTAAACATAGAGACATATTGTCTTTGTCTATTGTGCCAAATGTTGCCACATGATTTTTGGTAATGTCCCTGATCATTATACTACAGGCTGTATATATAGGCATTTGTAGTACCATTCACTAATGTAGTACCATTCATTAATGATGATCTGAACTGTACTCAGATGATTTAAAGTTCAAACCTTTGGAAGATTTTGGTATCGTTATTTTAATCTACACACTTTCCCAACTGCCTTTAAAAGTACATTACCAAGCAGGCTGTATAATGTTTATTACCATGCACTAGTAGTAATGCAATGCTCAAGGAACAGAAATTTTTATTCGAAGGTGATCAGAATCAACAATTAGTCTGATGTACTAACTTTAAGGTTTATAATAGTCTAAAGTGGCTAATCACTTATCTTAACCAGATGCTTAACTAATTCAATTTAAATAATTGATCAGAGTATTTAAAAATTTTCATTTAATTTTGATGTTGATGGTTACAATGTGTAGATACAGCTGGACAAGGTTAGGTTTAATATATTTTAAGGTGTTTGGCACAACTTATGGATTTTGACAGGGTATACTTCACAGGGTATATTCTTTCAGGTTACCACATGGAAGTATGAAGCCATTAAACAAAAACAGTTTACTGAAAAAACACCTGGCACACAAATCCAAAACTGCTTAAACACAGTTCTTAGTCAAGTTCCAGGAGAGGTACCATGTATAAGAGCAGAAATAATAAAGACAGACGGATCCAAAGGGTCAAAGAAAGTTCAAGTTCATCAGATCATTTAGTCAAATTGAGAAGGCAGAGTGGTCAAACTCACTGTGGGTAAAGAAATTGGTGTTTTGCACTAAGTGAAGGAAAGCAGAACACTAATATAGGGACACTAATGAGGCAGGTAAGTGCTGACAGGTGCAGGAAACTGACAAGTGAGACGAAATAAGGGAAGTACCAGGGCTAGGGGCATGTACTGTCAATGAAATGGGAAAGCTGAATGAAGGGACATGGGGCATGACAGTAAAATGATTTTATGATGGCACTCTATTTCCAATTCCAGTTTTTCTTAATAAACTAATGAACCAGCAACACCTTTCTGTACAGATGCATTAAAAATTGTATTGTTTATGGGTGCACGCACACACACACAAACAGTACTATGACAGACCAGAACAGTTAGTGAAGACCAGTAGAGTGATGCTGAGTGTTCCTCCACCTCAGCATCACTCTACTGGTCTTCCTCAACATAACCCAGTCTCACCATGCCCGGGCCATATCAAAGTGCAGTAACTCTCTCCATCATATATTATTAGAAGACGATGCACCTCCAATAACTTATTAATTCTATTTCATTATTTAATTGCAATTTTATTATTGATATAAATTGTATTATTAATTAAAATTGTTTTTTTTAGTAAATGTTACTATTATTACAACTTAATTATTTTAATTAACATCTATGTCATCCAAGTAGGATGAGGCACTTTTTGAATCTTCATCCTCCCAAGGTTTCTTTCATCTATATTCAGGGAGTTTTTTTTTCCTTGCCACTGTAGTCCTAGGCTTGCTCAATTTGGGATTGGCCTTTTAAAATAGTATAATACTGCAAAGCTGCTATGACAATGCACCATTGTAAAAAACACTATATAAATAAATTTGACTTGACTTGACTACACCTGAGCATATGAGGATATTTTTATACATTGAGGCATGGGGCCACACAAAATTCCAATAGTAGGCAGTAGGGTCACTCAGGAATGCCAATGATGTGTATTATGCTGAGGTAGGAATTTTCGCATAAACATTCCAAATAAAGCCATCTTGGAGCACACAGCCTTGAAGCAGATGGGTTTCAGCAGCACAACGGGTTATACTCCTGTCAGCAAAGAACAGTCAGTTCTTTCTCACTTCACGGTTGGGACTGTGCTCTAGGGGTTATATTCATGCTTCTTCTACTCCTAAACACAACGAGTGTAGTTTATACCAAATATCTCATCTGACCATATTACTTTCTCCCATCCCTTCTCTGGATCATACAGATATTCAATGGTGCAATGGTGAACTTCAGATCGGTTTAGACAGTTGTTGGCATGAGATGGGGGGCGGCGAGGTGGGGGGGTGGGGCGGTTTGCCACAGATTAGATTCAGATTCCAATCCAGCCCCAAATCACCCACATGAGACTGCTTCATCCTAGCCAAGTGAACAGCCTATTAAAACAGCATTGCCAATTGTAACCTTGTGGCTGCTAGGTATTCATGATGCACTTCTCTTTGAATCTCACCAACCAGCCTAACTGCCCCGACAAGATGCACAACGCTTTAATTATCTCATTGCTCACCTGGAGCACACTGACCAGTGTCAATGCCATCTGGTCCCAAGGAGATGAGGAGTCCCACAGCTATGTCCACTTTATTTAAGCTTTTCACCATATAAACCATGGGTGTGGCAGTGGCACGCATGAATCACCATGTGGACGAGCCAAAATGTTACAGGAAAAACATTATGCTGATGGATCTGACCAGAATGGTTTGGTGTAAATGAGAAGCAAATTTGTCTGCAATCATTCAGTACATTTTTCCCAGGGATTTTCTTTTTTACTTCAATTGTATGGTAATCTTATACATTAAAATCTAAAATAGTTTTGGTCATCTTATTTCATTTTTTAGATACATTACTGACTTTGTATATGCAACTTGACTACTGTTTTATATCTACTATAGTCTTCATGGCTTACTTAAAAGGCACTTATAAGTATACTGAGAAAATGACTTGTAGGATTTCTGTGAAAATCATTTTAACAATTTGCAGAATTACTTGAAATGTTACTGCTATAATCACATGTGCAACTTTCTTGCCAATATAAGTAAACCATACTCACCATAATATTTAACAATTATTTAAAAATCAGTGTTTATGCTAAATACAACATTTTGATTATTACATATTACATATTAATAAACAATATTAAAATTGTTAAAATAATTGGCTCATTGTTTCATAAATCACATGAAATTACAAAACGTCAGAAAGATATAGATAAAGATACAGAAAGTGGAGAGCATTTACCCCCAAGGGAGAGGAAGAAGACTTGGAGACAAGAGATAGGAAGATTAACTATTGTTAAGCAATATACTGTAGTTCACTTACCGTACTTAATTCATCAGAGATCATTATCAAGAGTGACTTACAATTCATAGTCTTACAATTCAAACAACTGTGGGTTAAGAGCCTTAATGGTTAATGGACCCATCTGTGGTGGCTTGGCAAGTGAGGTGGGATTTCAACCCTGGACCTCCTTAAAATAGATTTCCCAGATAATTCTACACTCAGTAACCCATAATGTGAACGTGAACATTAGTATTTAGATCCTTTGCTTTGACCCTTTGAAGTTTAGTTCTTGGTTTCTGCCATTTCTCTGCACAGCTAACAATCCATAGCAGACAAAAAAAAAAAAAAACAAGCAATGATACGGAAAAACTGCCTCCATAATTATTAAATGGAAGAGGTTTGGAACAATCATAACCCCTCCTAGAGCTGGCTGCCCTTCCAAACTAAGTAATCAGGGTTGAAGGACCTTGGTAAGCGAGGTGACCAAGAACCTAATGGTCATTCTGGCAGAACTCCAAAGATCCTGTGTACTGAAGGTCAACCATCACTGCAGCACTCCCACCAATCTGGGCTTTATGGGAGACAGATTCCTCTTCTCAGGAAATAAACATGAAAGCCCATCTGGCATTGGCTACAAAAACACCTAAAGGGCTCTTAGATTGTGAGAAAATAGATTCTTTTGTCTAATAATACCAATATTAAGCTTTACATTCTACATTATAGGTGCTATGGCTGGGGTAAATATGGCACTGCTCAACACTTGCACAATACCACCCCCGCAGTATCATGCTGTGGGGATGTTTTTCAGTGACTGGGACAGGGAGACTGGTCAGGGTTGAGGACAAGCTGAAAGAAAATACATATATTTAATGAATTCCTGATTCAGAGCACTCGGGCATCAGACTGGGTCAAAGGTTCACCTTCCAACAACACAATGACCCTAAGCCAGAACCAAGCCAACACAGCAGTGTCTTACGGAGAACTTTGATCTTAAGTGACCCAGCCAGACCCCTGACCTGAATCCAATTAAACATTTTGGTACAGATCTGAAAATGGAGTGAGGGGATTTGCAGAGTAGAATGGCAGAAATTCCCAAAGTCCAGGTGTGAAGCATTTGGCATCATATTCAAGAAGACTGCATACCCCAAATAAGCAATATTTTGTTTTTGCTTTTTAGTAAATTTATAAAAAAATAAATTTTTTGTTCACTTTGTTATTTGTCATAAAATGTTTATTTTAGCACAAGACCACTACATAACACCATGTAAAAAAGTAAAAGTGTCTGGAGACTTTCTGAAAGCAACCTGAAAACTCACTTTTGCATTTTTTCTCTGTATCTTAATCTAATTACAATGTACTGAACTACACTTGAACTTGAATGTAGACATTATGAAAGTTCATTTAATATATTTAGCTATATTATACTGCTCTCATATAGAGTGCACAAACTTAGACTAAGCATCAAGGTAAACCTTTGTCAATAAGCAGTCACAATGAGCTTGAACCTTTACTGTCACTCTTCTTCACTGACATATTGTGTGACATTCACTGACAAACAAACAACACAAATATAAATTACATTCTGTATAGCTTGTACATTTATAAATACTGCTGCTTAACACTGCAAGTGACAGTTATCCTTGCCACTTCATTAGATGTGTTGATGTAAAGAAACCATATTAAACCAAGTGTACATAAATTTTTAACTAAAAATGCCTCAAGTGCACAATTATTATTATTATTATTATTATTATTATTATTATTATTATTATTATTACTTGAGGGAACACAGAAAGAGGGAACACAGACTCAAATACTTACCAAAGTATTTGAGTACTTTCAGTTGCAGCTCATTATTTCAAAGGCTCCTCTTTAATCATTTAAGTGTAGGTATATTTAAGCAGTTTGAGGTGACTTTAAAAGCATTCAGTGTGGTCCAGGAATGTCCAACGCATATTATAGGAACCAGAAATTGAAATCAGTTTGAATTACTTCTTTGCATCAGCGCCATTCAGGCCCTCAAAAATGTGTTGCATGACTCCACTGAAGCAGATTATACCATTGAGCAGTGAAATGGGAGAGCATGATGGATAATGCACATCGTTAAATCAAAGTGGCAAGGGAAAATAGCCATTTGACCCATCAGACTATTCTATTATACATTTATTATATTATATAAGCTATATTACTATTATATATTGCTGTATTCCAGGACACTCTCTTTTTAGCTGGTAATGGGCATCAGGAGAAAATAAGGTTATAGTTAAACTTGTGATGCTACTATAGCATTAAACCTTTGTCCATGAATCATTACTAATCATTGCTATTTTGTATGGAAAACCTTAGGCTTCCATTATATTTAGATTTGTATAATAACATTCATTTGGATATGTACTTAACAATCTGTCTCTATTTTTAATCTAATTAAAAAGCTGTATCAGGACAATACAAAATTTACCCACAAAATAATCTACAAAACTATATCTACTGATTTCATAATGACTACTAACCATCATCAAGTGCTGCAATGTTGACACAAGATGGTTAAGTGTTCATGTCCTAAGTTAAGATATTTGCCTTCAGTCACCAAGTAAAATACTTGTAAAATACATTGGATTGTATTTTCATAAGACTGCGTTAGTTGTAAGTTGCTCTACATCTCCTAAATGTTGAAAATGTTACACATTTAAATGAAATACATTTCAACAATACTGAATAAAATACCCACAAGTGTTTTAAGGTATCAAAGCCATTGAGATGTTATCAATCTATTACAATATTCAGAATTCTACATTTAAATTTTATCAATGCAATGGCATTCTTAATTTAGAAAATCAACAGTGCATGTTATTGACCAGGGGATCCCAAACTTTGCCATAGAACTGTAGCTGCATGTTTAATTCATGAAAACAAGGTTCAAGATGTTTAGCATTCCATTGCCCATTAACCTCTAGCAACCCTAATCAGCAGCTGTCAGAGCAAAAGCCAGATGCTACAAGAAGCACACACATACACACACACACAGAGCAGTCAAATATTTACATTATTATGAGCAACACCATGATTGATTACTCAAAGTTAATGTGATTAACTCTGTGCTGTGTTTTCTGTTGATGAAAGAACAAATGATATGAAGGCAGTATACACTAAAATGCAACATGCTACCTGCCAAAAAAAATTCTATTTTTATTTAGCTCTTTTTACAATGGTGTATTTTCTCAAATCAGCTTTACAATATTATATTATCTTAAAAGGCCAATCCCAAATTGAACAAGCCTAGGGCAACAGTGGCAAGGAAAACCCCCTGAATACAGAAGGAAGAAACCTTGGAACTCAAAAGGTGACACATTGAGTGGCGTATATGTTAACTGAAATAGTTTGTATAACTATTAACATTAATCGAATAATAACAATTAAATTAAGTAATGTAAACTGTGAGATACTGAGTCTTCAGCGGGAAGTCCTTGGAGGCACATTGTCTTCTGATAACTGAATGATGGAGGTAGTTAATGCACTCTGGTGTGCCCCGGGCATGGTGGGAGTGGTTTCTGTTAATGAAAACCTGTAGAGTGATGCTGAGGTGAAGGACCATCTAAGTGTGTGATGTTGGAGCTGGTACTGAAACATCAGCTTGGAGAGAAAAGAGAAAATGTAGTTACTTATTGGTTAGGAGCACAGAATCTATTAACAATCACTGATGACAATCACTGATGCAGTGTGCAGCATGAGACTGGCAGCATTAACTATAGCAGTATAGCTATAAAGAGGAGAACCAGAAGGTAACAGCCAATAGGCAATAGCCAACCCGAGTCATGTGTCCCAGTCTTTCCCAAAATGTCTGAATATCTGAAATGTTTCGAATTCAAGTGGGGAGTTAATTCCATAGTTAGGAATCAAGTATGAAAACGTTTTTGACTTTTTTATTCTAGGAACTGAAAGATGTCCTGCATATTGTTGTGGGGCCAGACCATGTAGCACTTTATATGTTACTAAAAAGTATTTTATATTCAATGTGAAAATTAACTGGTAACCTGTGTAGAGAAGACAGAACATGACTGATATGATCAAATTTTGTAGTTCTAGTTAGAACTCAAGCTGCTGCCTTCTGCAAGTTGTTTAAGTTAAGTTCATTTAAAGCTTTACTAAATCATTTATCAAGTAAAGCATTACAGTAATCCAACCTCGAGGTTATAAATGCATGAAACTGTTTCTCCGCATCTTAAAAGGTTAGCAATATTATGTAACTGAAAGAAATCAATTAATGTGATGTTGTTAATGTACACGTCAAAGGAGAGATTTTTACAGTTGGACTGTAAAGTGTACTAAGTTAGAAGTAGCCAACCTGCCTTTCACAGTTTTCGGTCCAGATAATAAAACTTCAGTTTTATCAGTGTTAATTAAAAGAAAATTAAATGACAGCCAATTTTTTTTACTTCCTTAACACGATTATCAAGTTTATTGTTTGCAAGGCTGTCATTTGGATCAGCTGATGTGTACAGCTGTGTATCATCTGCATAGCAGAGAAATGTAATGTCATGTTTATGATTAATTAAGCCTAAAGGTAGCATATACAGGAAAAGAAATAATAGTGGCACATTTAACTTTTGAGAGCTTAGAGTGTTGATTATATACATAAACAAACTGGTACTGGTCAGTCAGATAGGAATTAAACCAAGACAGTACTAGTCCATTAATACCTATAGTGTTTTCTAGAAGGGTCAAGACTGGCTTTTTGACATATATAGTTAATAAATATATTGACACTATTAAAACATTTAAAGGGGGGGTGTGGTTCTGGTTGATTATGCACTAGTGCATTTATTGTGAGGTCTTGGAATTTAATTGATTTGTTAGTGTTAATTTAAATTCTGCAGAAATGGGTTTAGGTTGATGTATTCAATGGTGAGATTATTATTATTGTTATAATTCTTTTTGCTATTATTATTGTTGTTGTTGTCGTCATTTCTTTCTTTCCTTTATTCTTTCTTTCTTTATATTTTTCCCCATTTTAACACAGCTTTTTTCCTGGTTAGGGTCTACAAATAACACAGGCCATATGCAGTGGTGTGAAAAAGTGTTTGCACAGTCCTCATTTCCTTTTTTTTTGCATGTTTGTCACACTTAAGTGTTTCGGAACATCAAACCAATGTAAATAGAAGTCAAACACAACACAAGTAAACACAAAATGCAATTTGTAAATGAAGGTGTTTATTATTAAGGGAGAAAAAAATCAAACCTACATGGTCCTGTGTGAAAAACTGATTGCCCCCTAAACCTAATAACTGGTTAGGCCATCCTTAGCAGGAAGGAATTTTGACCCACTCATCTTTGCAGAATTGTTCTAATTCAGTTACATTAGACGGTTTTCGAGCATGAACGGCCTTTTTAAGGTCATACTACAGCATCTCAATATGATTCAGGTCAGAACTTTGACTAGGCCACTCCAAATATTATCTATTTTGTTTTTCTTCAGCCATTCAGAGGTGGACTTGCTGTTGTGTTTTGGATCATTGTCCTGCTTCAGAGCCCAAGTTCGTTTCAGCTTGAGGTCATGAACAGATGGTCAGACATTCTCCTTCAGGATCTTTTGGTAGACAGCAGAATTCATAGTTCCATTTATCACAGCAAGTCTTCCAGGTCCTGAAGCAGCAAAACAGCCCCAGACATCACACTACCGCCACCATATTTTACCGCTGGTATAATGTTCTTTTTCTAAAATGCAGTGTTTATTTTACACCAGATGTAATGGGACACACACCTTCCAAAGAGTTCAACTTTTGTCTCATCAGTCCACAGAATGTTTTCCCAAAAGACTTGGGGATCATCAAGATGTGTTTTGGAAAAATTGAGACGAGCTTTAATATTATTTTTGCTTAGCAGTGGTTTTCTTCTTGGAACTCTGTCATGCAGGCTATTTTTGCCCCGTCTCTTTCTAAGGGTGGAGGCATGAACTCTGACTTTAACTGAGGCAAGTGAGGCCTGCAGTTCTTTGGACATTGGGGTGGGGTCTTTTGTGACCTATTTGATGAGTTGTTGATGCGCTTTTGTGGTAATTTTGGGCGGCCGGCCACTCCTGGGAAGGTTCGCCACTGCTCCATGTCTTCACCGTTTGTGGATAATGGCTCTCACTGTGGTTTGCTGGATTCTCAAAGCTTTGGAAATGGCTTTATAACCCTTTCTAGACTGATAGATCTTAATAACTTTCTTTCTCAATTGTTCCTACATTTCTTTGGATCTCGGCATGATGTGTAGCTTTTAAGGATCTTTTTGTGGACTTTACTTTGTCAGGCAGGTCCTATTTAAGTGATGTTTTAAGTCTTGATTGAGAACAGGTGTGGCAATAATCAGTCCTGGGTGTGGCTAGAGAAAATGTACTCAGGTGTGATAAACCACAGGTATAGTATGTTTTAACAAAGGGGGGCTATCACTTTTTCACACAGGGCCATGTAGGTTTGGATTTTTTTTAATCTCTTAATAATAAACACCTTTATTTACAAATTGCATTTTGTGTTTGCTTGTGTTTTCTTTGAATACTATTTAAATTTGTTTAATGTTCCGAAACACTTAAGTGAGTGTGACAAACATGCAATAAAACAGGAAATGAGAAAGGGGGCAAACACTTTTTCACACCACTGTGAATCTAATAAAAATGGTTTACAGAGATTGTGACTGTATGCATGGTTGTTTTCCATAAGCCTGAGTGTTCATTTTGGACATTTAGTGCATATGCTGTGTGAAACATGCAGTTGTTATGCCAGCCTAGGTGTTTTGCCCACACTTATCTTGATCAGGGTCAAAATGGATCTGAACCTATAACTGAAGTCACAGTTCACAGATCTACCCGCTGAGCCGCCCAAGACCTTTACATGTATAAAACAAGTGTTTTAACTTATGGTATCATATGTTTTTTTTATATTTATGCCATATACACACTTTTTTGTTGTTGTTTTTTTTTTTAAGATGAATGGTCCATATTACACTTCCCACTCATCGTGCCTATGAAGTAGAGTCTGCTGCAGATTGTCCGTCAGAGATCTCACAACTGGACCTGGAGCAAATGGACACGGTCTGTGAATATGGACAGTGAAAAGTCTGAACCTGACCCCTTCAGGAATGCATGTTCTGGCTTTATTGACACTCTAAGGGACGTCGCTTGTTGTCAAGAACCCCTGCTGTTGTTTGAACTGGTAATATCTCACTAATGGCTGCATCGCTGACCAGACTCAACACAATGTACACAATGTATGTGAACATGCACCTGTGGGTATTTTTGAATACACACTAATATCAATTATTTTGTACCAATTTGTTTGTTGTAATATGTCTATATTTTTGTTTGGTCTTCAGTATTATTTT
Source organism: Parotocinclus spilosoma (assembly GCA_033117975.1). Classification (NCBI taxonomy): domain Eukaryota; kingdom Metazoa; phylum Chordata; class Actinopteri; order Siluriformes; family Loricariidae; genus Parotocinclus; species Parotocinclus spilosoma. Next base: position 3,227,979 of record JAVSBV010000079.1, on the reverse strand, counting down.
AAGAAATGTCTATTAATTGTTTTACTTTTCTGCACTGTCTATTACATTAATCAGAATTTGATTATTGCCCAGTGTAGCTACACATTCTAATGTTTAAAAACCTCAATCCATAAAACTGCTTTGAATGTTACATGTTACATTTGTATTAGCTATCACATATTTAGTTCCTTCCCATCACTACTGAATGGTCATGAACTTAGTGAGGACTTTTTTTCCATCTCGTCATAGTTTTAAGAATTACCAATGACTTATTAGTCCAAATCTAGAGTTTTTGGTAGGGTTTTATTCTATTACAGACCACACTAATTGGTACGTAGGAGTTGCCTTGACAAATATTTGTGTTTCGTTATAAAGGGTGTAGTTGTGGTAAACAAACATTAGAATTACGCACAGAAAGAGGCAAGTAATGGAAGTTAAGACCTGGGCATTGTACATGCAACTGTGAATTTCAGTCTCATTCAGTGCCATTTTGAGAGAGAGATCTGAGCCACTTTTTTCCTGATGGTTTGAGGGCTCCTCGTCCTGATATGTGAGGCTTACTCTGCCCAGCTCCTAGACAGTTTCTGCACAATGTGAAGTTGTTTTTAAACTTGGGACTATGCTATGGAACTCTTCTGGTACCCACTGCCATAACTGAAAGCTCTAATTTAAACAACATCGGATGTAAATGTGGTATTATGTTAGATTTTCCACTCAAAATTTCTTCTTAAAAATAATCCTGTAGGGCACATATAGTGCTATTGTTACTATATATAGAAGCTTTTTAAACATGCGTGAATACACAGCTGTAATAGATTTATTCATACCTCGTTTAATCATTTTCTGACTGAATGTTATGGAACCGTTTATTAAATAAATAAATGAATGATTTCTCAGTGATTTCTCACGAGTTATGAGTTAAATATTAACTGACATTCATTTATTCATTTTCTTATCTGCTTGTTCTAGTCAGTTTTGCAGGAAATCCGGTGGCTAGCTAGCAACACGGGGTCCCAGGCAGGAACAACTCAAGACAGGCCACATGAACTCACATTTATATACACACACACACACACAAAGAGAACTTTGGAATCCCAAGTTAACCTAATGCATGTCTGTGGGTGGAAACCGGAGTACCCCGGGAAAAACCCACGCAGGCAGGGGGACTACATGCAAACTCCACACAGGCAGAGCCCAGGGTTGGCCCTTGTACATGTAGCACAGTTTCATCAATTGTCAATCTGAAACACATAGTTTATAAAAACATATAGTTTACAAGTTAATAAAAAGCCTTTCTAGGACTTTAAATATTCTTGGTCTTACTTCTACATGTGCACATTCTTATCAAATCTGATATTGGCATTGTTTTTTATATACAGTACATCTAGGGAAGGCTATATCACAGTATTCTTGTTTACATTTACAGAACTTGGCAGACGCTGTTGCATTGCACAACCCAACAGTGGGCCTGAGCAGGTGAAGGTTGGGAGCCTAGATCAACGCTTGGTAGAGCTGGGCTTTTAATTTGAGCATTTTTCTCAATGCTACAGATTAAATCTTTTTTTTATGATTTTACCAGTTGTTTTATATATGCTATATCCAAACCTTTGTCTAAAACCAGGTGTTTCAGTTTCATTGTCTAACGTGTGTGTGTGTGTGTGTGTGTGTGTGTGTGTGTGTGTGTGTGTGTGTGTGTGTGTGTGTGTGTGTGTG
>JAVSBV010000079.1:3211205-3226187 GCA_033117975.1 Parotocinclus spilosoma | reverse complement strand
TCTCTCTCTCTCTCTCTCTCTCTCTCTCTGTCTCTCTCTCTGTCTCTCTCTCTGTCTCTCTCTCTCTCTCTCTCTCTTCGTCTCCGTCTCTCTTTCTCCACCCACTTCCATCCATCGCTTGTTTATTGACTTTACCCGGCATTATGGTTTGCTAAACGAGATAATTACGGAGCTTAATTCCGGGATGTTCAAGCCCACCTGCGTTAATTAACCACGCGCAATATAAGGGATAATGGGTCTGTAATGCAGTAAAGAGGTGTTAACGGTGAATTTAGGAACATAAGTGGATGACTCAATTACAGCAGAACTTTCTGGTGTCATCTTTACAAGTTCACGTAAAGCTTCCTGTACGGTATGAAGCTCAGAAGAAAGTGAAACACAACGTCGGTTAATAATGGAAATAAATGTATTAAAAACTGGATCAGGGTATTATTAACAGAGTAGATACATTTACATTTGTTGCTATTTTCTCTCACTTTCCGAGCCTTAATACGATTAGACATTATATTTACTAACCTATTTAGTAAAATATGAGAAAAGTTCCACCTACAAACAACTGGCAACCCACAGCTGGTATCAGTTATTATGTGGCCTGATGTGAGAGGGTACTTTTTGAATTTCGGGTCCAGAGCCTCTTCCCCTCGGCCTTTTTTCGGATCTTTGCACTGCTTAACTGCTTATTAACTCGCTCATCCATTAATGCTTGTTATTTTTAATAGCTAGAAGAGTAACTGATGGTTGAGCCTCATCCTCCCCGGACCACCCGTCTCACATTGTGCAGAAATGTGCAGACGTTATGATGACTACAGGCCTGGTGAACATGTGAAGAGATGCTTTATCTGCAGGAAATGTTCAGTAATTTATCATTATCAGGTCCAATTATGGGCCGGTGAAGCGCAGTGCAATATCCAACAGCATTCTCTGAGGTCCAACAAATAAGCTCTGCTTGTTCCTGCTCTCTCCTGCTCTCTGCCCCCTCTTCCACTCTTTCCTGCCCTGATTAATAAATATAAATAAATTACGGTGTGAATAATGTTCGTACGCTTGTAAGTACTGCAATCTCGGAGCAATAAACACAAATCTGTGGCTTTAATTAGGAATGGAGTTTGTATCGTGTTATTAGTGTTGAATATCACGTTCCTAAGGGAAGAGCCTGGAAAATAGTAAGTGCATTATCAGAAATTGGAACATTTTAGCACACCAATTGACCTTGTTAGAAATGTATTTATAATAAGGGGAAACACATACGGGCATGGGGAGAACATGCAAACTCCACAGAGGTAGCAGCCAAGTCGCAATGTATTTTTACATTTTTTATACTAATATAATTTTGTATTATTATTATTATAATTTCTTTGTTATCTTTATTTATTTGTGTATTCATTTTATTTTTGAGCTTTTATTTTATTTCATTTGTTCATTTATTGTTTTTTTCATTCTGAACTTCGATTTTTCAAATTTATTCTTATTTGTTCCTTTCTTTTTATTATCTATTAATATTTATTATTTTATTATAATTTTAGTACTTACCAGATTATTCTATGCACAGACAGAATTTCTCATCCTGCTTATTTATTTATAAATCCTATAAAAAGAAATTAATTTCCTTTATTTTATTTTTTTTTTAGCTCAGACATTTTTTGGAACATGGGGATAAATTTGACACGGATCTAAAATAAATCGAGGAAAATTTGAAATAAACAGCATAAATCACATAAATCATAAAAATGCAGCAATAATTAATTTTAAATGAATAAAAATGATTTATTTTGTATTATTTTGTATTATTACTATTCCGTTTTTTTAATTTGTTTCTTGTTATTTTTTTTATTATGATATATGATATATTTTTGTTATTGTTAATTATTATTAATACGATTGAAATTGTACTCCAATCTTTTAATAAAATCTACCTTTACCCTAAAACAAAACAAAAAATAGGATTTATTATACATTTATTATTATTATTAATAACCATTGATTAAGATTAGGATCCACACAGCTGGCATCGTTGTGTTGTGTTGTGCCACACTGAGATTTCTCCCTCTTTCGCCCTCTCTGGCAACCAATTTAAAACTTCTAGCAAGTGAACCCCCTAGAAACAGGACTATGGAGGGCTCTGGTGTTCCCCGGTGGGTCCGAATCTGCAGGTAATGTGTGAAATTGGCTGGAATCCTTGGAAAGCTGAACAATTTGCATGGGGTGGTCCCAAAGCTCTCGAGCGTTTCCTTATATCCGTATCTAAAAACAGCCTGGTGTTGCACGCTCCTTAAAGACCGACGGCGTCTATACGTTAGAGAGAGCAAGGGCTAGATGGGAATTACAAGACAATTTGGTGCTCGGTCCCACAGCGCCGGCTGACACTTTTTACTGGGCACTTAAAGCACCTGACGATGACTGTCTGAGGTTCTGCTCATTATAAACAACCCCTGCTGATGGCCTCACTCTCTGGTCCCTTTAAAAAAGCTCAACCAAGGCACGGAGACGCTGCACAGAACCGCTGGGTGATGTTATGCAGAACAGAGGTACTGCAGGTCCTAAAATACAACCCCGAATCAGAAAAAGCTGGGACAGCATGGAAAATACATTAAAAAAAAACAAACCCTGTTGAGAGATGTGGTGGTGTTTTTATTTGGACCCAAGTACGCAGGATAAGTCTATCCCACGTCGTATAATAAGAATGAGGAAATAATATAGAACAACTAAAAAGGGATAAAAGGCGGAGCGTCAAACTCCTAACATAATGAAACCAAAAGGATAAAGGGGCGCGCCAAGGTCGCGTCCCAAATGGGAGCAACACACGACCTAGTCGCGAGAGGACGTCAGTCGGGGCAAACGTGCATAAAGCACGGTTGGGACGTCTCTTAAATAGCAAGGCACGGAGGTATTCCAAATGCCAGGGAGCAAAAGTGAGCTAGAAAGTGCATGCAATACTAAAAAAATACGTCTTACACCGGGATACCGGGATACGTCTTACAGAGTGCGTCTTTACCCGGTGGTTACTCTAGTCGGGGCACACCTCGAGCCAGCTGCCGACTAGAGTCCGACTCAATAGAGCGCAAGAGCGCCGGACAGTGTACTTTTGACACAAATACTGGGTTGCTGCTGTAAAGGTGAGGGTGAGCGTGAGGGGGCGAAGAAATCGCGGAAGTGGCTAAAGCGCAAAAAAGGCGAGGACATAAGTTTAGAGCACGCTTATAGCAGGAGTGTAAATAACACACAAAAGGCGTGAAGCCCGTCTGAATGATGATGGCCTGGCCCCGAACAGCGCCAAAAACCATGCCTTTATAGGACGCACAGCAGCTGTTCGGGACCAGGACATATTTAAGATAGTGGATATAAAGCCGTCCCACCGATGGCTCTGTAATAGCGACCGGTAAGGACGGCCAAATGCACCGGGGGAAGGTAGGAACCCTAACATTACTATATAATAATAAATAATATATATTTTGATTTTATTTTATTGCAGACAGTATGAACCCGGGATATTTCATGTTTTCATGTTTTGTTATTAAACATCCATTTCTGCATTTCAGGGCTTCAACACAGTCCAAAACAGTTGGGATTGGAGCAATTTATGGCTAGTAATGAGGTGGAAAACTGAATTTATGTTGTGATTTCAAACAGGTGATAAGTGATTCTAATTATTATTTGGTACAAAATCAGTGTAAATGACTAATCTGAAGGTTTATTGTATTTTTTCTTTTAACACATGTAATATGAGAAAATAATAAATACAAATAATCAAAAATTGATGCTCTTTGCCATTAAATATAAGCTTTATTAAAATTTCTGTTGTTGAGTCTCTGCAGTTAATAATAATAATAATAATAATAATAATAATAACAAGTGAAAGGTGTCTGAGATGTCAGTTGTGTGGGGGTCAGGTTTTGTAGGCCAAAACATGAGTTTTGAGTTTGTTTTTGAAGGAGTGGATTCAAGATTTTGTTGTCAAATTTTATTTTTTAGACATTCTACCTGATTGTGCTTAATTACCAAACACACATATGTACACACACAGATACAGATCTAAATGTTAATGTAAACGAAACCTCTGATATTACAATCCGTCTAGCGTCTACCGTCTGACCCAGGCAGAACAAACACCCAACATGTTACCAACTTACAGTGGTAGGTGGTTACAGACTCCTGACCAAGACCAACTAACTAACAAAACAGTTTGCAAGTTCAGATGCTGTTTACCAGCAGATTGAGTGGCAGCGGGGACAGCCAATCACACGTTAGCAAGAAACGGCAGAGCCAATCAAAAAGCTTGTGTGCAGTCTAAAGGAAAACAGGCTTTAGGTTGAGCGGGCATTTTCCGCTTGGTCCTAGTACTTGAACCGTCTCCATTTAATAAAGTGTAACAATGTTTTTGGACAGTTAAAAATGCTGAGGATCAAAACTGCCTTTACCTTTACTAACTTACCTCCAAAAACAAAGCAACACCTGCAGCACTATCTTCAGCATTATTTTATTATCCCATACTCGTATTCTCTCACATTACCTGAACTTCACATTCCCTCTTTAGAATTAAATTCTGTGCTCAAACCTCAGATCATATATGATCTATTGAACCCCCTCGTCTTCTTGGTGGCTTTATCAGTGATCTTCTCTTTTTGGCTCATCCACCACCTTGGCACTAAAGGCCTGACTTGCACACATCACCAACTCTCAGAGGGGCCAACGCCTACTAAAACCCTCCAACAAGAACTCAAACCTTACAGTAACTCCTCTTCTGGTTTCAGTGAGAGTTTCAATGGAGAAATAACAACTCTCCAACAGACCTGGCTGGGTGCTGGCAGTGTCTCATTCTCCTTTCAAAACAGAGCAGAAACAGTTTTCTTTCAATTCAATTTCAAGTCCTGCATTTCATATCCAAGGAATTTGTTCTCGACCTCCTATTTCTTACCCTCCTCCCAACTTGTCTACATCCTCTCTACACAGACTATTAATTCTTCGTTATTGTATTTTTAAATATTCTCTCTGTTAATATTTTTAAATTGTGTTTATTAAACTTTTAAATCGCTTCAAACTTATTAATTACTAAGCTGACCAAGGATGATGGGTCCCTTTTTTAGTCTTTACCCTCTTCCTTATGATGTTTAAGGAGTTTCCCTTGCCGTTGACACCCTAAGCTTTTCCACTTTGAATTGGCCTTAGATATTAAAAGATCCACTGTGGCCTAGTGGTTACTGTAGACCAGAACGTCCAGGGTTCAAATCCCACCTCTGCCAAGCTGCCACTGTTGAGTCCTGGAGCAAGGCCCTTAACCTACAAGTGCTTGAACTTTATAACTGTATCAGTTGTTTCTTTGGGTAAGGGTATCTGCTAAAAATGTAATACCATGCTTGGTTTCACTTTCATCACTTCAAATAATAACTGCAGGAGTGCTGTACCAGTTCTTTGTCCATTCTCACAGGTTGCTTTTGCAAAACATCAGAATTTTCTGATCAGAAAAGCTACTCAGGTAGTTTTGGTCTGTCTTCATGTTCCATTGTTCCACTACAGAGCATTCAGAATGCTTTGTTTCATGTCATTCTTTAACTGAGATCATTCTACTGGCTTTCTGTTCCAGCCAGGATAAAAAGGGTTGTTCTGTTTTTTCAGGTCTCAAAAGATTCTGTGTCACATTGTTTACATTCTTTGGTTCAAATCTACACACTTGCACACCAAAACCAGTCTTCAGCTTCAGGGCACCTGGACAAATCCTTATCTGCCTGAAAAGCCATAGCTCAGTGTTTCCCTCACCAGCAGCCAATATGAAGCCAAGACGTTTCATATTTTGTCTGGTCAAATTAATTTAATTTGCTAATAAACATGAATTCCTGTATTTGAGGCCAGCAACACATTCCAAAAAAGTTGGAAGGGGGGCAAATTATGGCAAGTCATTAAAAAATAAGATGATTTCAAACAGTTGGTGTCAACATAATTTGGTACAAAAGCAACATCTACAAAAGACTTTAAGGGACAAAAATAAGCAGATGTATTTTAAAAACAATGTTCCTCAAAGAATCATTTGCATATTTCCCCCTCTACAATGAATAATATCATTAATCGATTCATGGAATCAGGTGACATTTCAGTGCATAAAGAGCATGGGTGCAAGCCTAAACTGAACTCCCATGATCTCTGATCCTTCAGTTGGCACTGAACCACATTGATTTCTCTGGGATCAAATGCATCTAGGATGGAATATCACATAGTGGAAATGTGTATGGTGGTCAGTTAAATCAGTATTCCAGATATTTTTTTTAGGAAAATGGAAACTGTGCGACCAAAGTCAGAAAGGACCATCCAGACTTTAATCAGCAACAAATCCATAAGCCAGAGTCTGCGATGGTATGGGGCTCTGTCACTCATTACACTCATTACACACAAGTACACTATTCGACAAACAAATACAGTTAGAAACAGTTAGAAACTTTGTATTGCTACAAAACCTGCCATCCTCAGTGCTTCCCTCACTGTTAATAAAAAGGCTCTTGGGTAGTTAGGTGCTTTTGGTAGTTAGGTGCTCTTGCTGAGAGATTGTTGACAGATGTTGCAGCGGGGCCTGGTGATCCTACACGTTGTTTGCGGAAGCTAGTATCCCAACTGGTCCCATAAATGCTTGATTGGCGATCTGGCAATCTGGCAGAAACATTCATAAGAAAAGCTTGCAATATGTGGGTGAGCATTATCCAGCTGAACATAATGCCATTAAAGGCAACACTTGTTCTCACATATCACTACCAACGTGACCAAATGTCTTCTGCGATGGCTCCCCAGATCACCACACCAGCAATTGGGGCAGTGCGAAACGCTTGACCACTGCTGGTTCCCAAACAGAACTTGGACTTGTCACTAAAGACGATACGGTTCCAGTGTGCAGCAGTTCAGGTTTCTCATTCACAACACAACTGCAAACAAATGCTACGATGCTAGCGCAGCATTTAGGCTAACAGACCTCATACACTTTAACAGTGGACACTGCTGAAGCTCAATTTTTCGCTGGTGCTTTAGATGTTTTGAATTGCTGGAAGTGCAATGTGCTGTACGACAGCTCAACAGTGAGTATTCATTGAGGTTTTAGAGCAACATAATTGTCTTCTCAGCAAGACAATACAAGACCACATGCTGCACACATTATGGAGGCATGGTTGAGGAAAGAGAGGATACAGGTACTGGACTGGCCTGCCTGCAGTCCTGAACCAATCCTCAAAAGAGACTGTGTGGAGAATTTTTAAATGAAAAATGCGACAACAGAACAGTACTTATACGGTAAAACAGCTTGTTCCCAATTTAAGTATAAGGAACATGTTGTGTTTTTATATGCACTTCCCATACTGTCCCAACTTTTGATGTGGGCTGTAATATATTGAATTAATTGACTTTCACACCCAATACAGGAGTCCTTGAAATGTGTATACAATGTTACTTGGCTTATTGCTTCACTTTGTGAGGATAATGTAATTCTGACTCAGTCAAGATTTCTTCAATGTTTTCTCTTGGTGTCATTTCTTGAAACTTTCTAGAATCTCAATAATGTCTGATGTAGTGGGAGTGGGGCAGATTGCAGCCTCATGAACTGCTGCACCCCAACAGCTGCTCTGCTGACAAAACCTCCTCTGCTGCTCCCTGAGCCATTTAAACTTTAAAGACCATCCAAAGGGCCAGCTGTAAGTCTGCAAGTGTGTGTACAGAGGGACATTTCTACAGTCTCTCTGTCATATGGCCAAACTTATTGAACTGGAAGAGAGCCTGAGAATATTGCTATAAGTGTTTTTAACCTTTTCCAGGAATACATAGAGTACAAAATGGGAGCATTTATTGCTAAGATGTTGCTGCCGACCATCAGCAGCTTGGTGTTTCTACCTGCAGCCAGTGTGGCTGCAAAAAGAGGCTTTCACATGGAGGCCATGATATACTTCTTTACCATGTTCTTCACATCGGTAAGAGGCCCATGGGCTTATGGTTTATGCATTGTGTGCTGCTTAACCCGAAAGTTTGTTGCTTTGTAACTGCATTGTTATAACAGTAGTTATATTTTTACGTACTATAAAATTAATATGGATGTCTTGGCATAAATGATCAGTACTGAATACTGAAACATATTTGTGCTTTGCAGAAACTTTTAGCTATAACAGGGGCAACAATGTCTGTTTTGTGTTTGAAGATGTTTTAACAAACATTAATTCATATTATTGCCGTGGTTAAGTCTGAAATGTTTCTATATAAGTTATCAATAAAATACATGTTTAGGAAAAATATTCTCAATAGCTGCTCAGAAAATAAAGTGGTCTGCCTTTTTCTTGTGTAACACATCTGATTTAGTACTTAAAACCCCAATCTATTGAACATTATGGATTAAGAAAGAAAGACAAAGTTCATAATGTTTCACCATTTTTCCACGATGTTTTAGATCTATCATGCATGTGATGGACCAGGCCTGTCTGTTCTGTGCTTTATGAAATATGAAATCTTGGAGTACTTCAGTGTTTATGGCACAGCTATCTCCATATGGGTCACTTTGCTAGGTGAGTATCAGGATTTCATAACCAAAAATACTCCTTATGTCAAGTCAAGTCGCTTTTGTCTCGATTAGATAATTTAAGCTTACAGCTTCAGTAAGGGCCAAAAGTCTGAGAACACATAGAAATGCTACTATTTTTAACATGTTCTATCTAAAGATGGTTTTCATTACAAATTATTTCATCAACATAACTATGACAGCATGAAAATTATTCCAAGTTTACCCGGACCACTGGGGATACGGTATCTACACTAGCCCCATCGGCACAGCTGTGCTCATGATCTTAGTCAAATCAGTGAGAAAGAGAGAAACAGTTGCAGGTGCAGCTCATCAGCTGGAGTCATGTATCAGAATTTTTTTTCTATTCAGTTTAATGACAATAAAATTTGGTCTGGTTTTTAATAAAAATGTTTTAAAGAAAAAAAATCTAACTTTAAGGTCTGTCATTTAAAAAATCAGACTATGCATTAATTACACCAGTGGTTTTCAGACTTTTACTGCAATGCCCTAATTTTGTAAATAAAAAAATTACTGACTCACACATCATTGGTTCCAGAACTAAACTGAAATTTAGAAGATTTCCTTACAAATCATAAAATCAGCATCTTAGGGCTATTGAAAAAAGGTTGGATTTTGAGAATTAAATCATACCACTTGGAGAATAAAATTTTCTTTTGATAATAAAGTTTCAAGAATAATGTTGTGTTTATTCTCAGTTATTTTGCTGTATTTCTAAAGCACCTTCATACCGAGTCTCTGAAAGGACATGCTAAATATTTTTATAAGTGAAATATTTCCACCACATTTAGTAAGTCGTGAGCAACACTTGTGCGCCAGCCCAGCCTTCACACTCAGTTTGCTTATTAAATGGATACGACATGGACAAGTTAATTGGAATGCATTTTCAGCTAGGTCACAAATACAAGGATATAACATTTAATCTAGCTAACAAGACTCTAAAATAAATCATACAATTCTTCATGCATGGTATATGGACGATAATAGGGAACAATGAGTAACAGTCTTAAAGATAAGTAGTGCTCATGACTTACTAAGTGGTGCTCACAAGATATTTCACTTAAAAAATTTGACCATGTCCCTTCAGGGGCTCCTTATCTTCATAACATAACACTTTTTTATCTAATATATGAATCACTTAATACATTTCAGAATTCATTGTGAAGTATTTGTTATGCCCATATATCCCTGCCCATCATTCCTTAAGTGCCCGAGTCTTACTTAGCCTTCAAGTTGCTCTTGCCATGCTTCACTAAAGATCCTGCTACAGTAGGAATCCTTCTCTACACATGCATTATTCCTAGTGCTCTCAGACTTTGGCCTTATCTGTGTGCTCTTGAAACATTTCTACAAAAGGGTTACAACTGTACAGATGAATGTGACGTGACGTCTTATTGCAGAAGACAGCTGACTATTCATTTGTGAGAGTCATGCTAACAATATGACATGTGTTTATGTCTGGGATTCTAGCGTGTCATGTAAAGAGTGTGCACTCATTGTGTCCTGTTTCTCTCTGACCCAGCTCTGGGGGATTTTGAGGAGCCCAAGCGCTCCACACTCACCATGTTTGGAGTGCTTACCTCAGCGGTGAGGATATACCAGGACCGCTGGGGATACGGCATTTACTCTGGCCCCATTGGCACAGCTGTGCTCATGATCTTAGTCAAATGGGTGAGAAAGAAAGAAACAGTTGCAGGTGCTGCTGGTGTTGGAGTCATGTGACAGGATAACTTTTTTCTATTCAGGTTGATGAAAGTGAGATTTGGTCTGGTTTGAAAAGTTAAGAAAACATTGTTATTTAAATGTGTCATTAAAAAAAAATTGGATTATACATGAATTACATCAGTGGTTCTCAGTTGTTAACTGCAGTTATAAATATTTCAGCCCACCAACCTATGACACACAAAGTTTTGTGACTACCCTGGAATTTAGATTCAATATTGTAATTCACACAAATTCTTATTGAACAAACAAAATTAAGTGACAAATCCCACATAAACCGGCCTGCCCCCAACCCGGGATGTAAATAAAAACAGGGTTTTTTTCTAAGAATAGCTTTTCTTACATTTACATTAGTATGAACCTGAAATAGTTACCTGAGATAAAACTTCATTTAACCAGGTCTGCATTTCTGGCCTAAAACACCTTCCAAAAAAGGCTGGATGGTAAAGCATATATCAATTCGTAATCTTACCATTTCTTTTCACCACACTTAAAAGGCGTTTTTGCACAGAAGATACCAAGTGATTTTATGTTTCGGGGGATATTTTGCCCCATTCTTCCCATTTCATAACACATATTAAGAGGTGCTACAGTCCCACAGTCACATTTTTCATTACAAAATTCTAAACAACTAGCATTCCTACATACAATGTGTGCACCTTGTGCATTGTCTTGTTGTAAAATGCATGCAATTCACGTCCCTGGAAAAGATGGCATCTCAAAAACAGTATATGTTGCTCTAAAATCTTTTTTATGTATTTTTCTGCATTAATGCAACCATCACAGAAGTGTAAATTACCTTTACTACTGACACAGCTCTAAACCTTTACAGTCCCTGGTTCTTTTGGTCTTTGTTTCGGAGCACATGGCATCCATTTAAAAAACAAAAAAAGTCCTGGAACATTGATCTGACCACAATACACGTTTCCACTGTGTGATGGTCCATGCTGGATGCCTTTAAGCCGAGAAAAGCCAATGCTGCTTTTGGACATGGTTAACATGAGGCTTGGACATGGTTAACATGGTTGTAGAGTAAAGTTGTAAGTGGTATTTTAATGTCATTTTAAATTAAAGTGCTTGACAAAGGTTTGCCAAAGTAATCTCTTAACTAATTTATGCACTGTAGAAGGAGAATATTCAATAATGTACAACAAGAAATATACTACACAAGTACATAAGAAATCAATTTAATTGTTCTTTGAGGTATGTCGTTTTTAAACATTTCTATAATTGTCTTATGCATTTGTTGACAAACTAGAAATCTAGATAATTTTGCTCAACAAAAACTCAAATCATTATTTACTTTTGATTTATTAATAGCTCTAAATTGCCTGTGTCTCAGTATTTTTGGAATGTGTTGCAGACCTGAAATGCACGATTTATTACCAAATCATGTCCAGACACTACATTCCTAAAAAAATAATACAGTCTGCAATGAAATAAAAGTCAAACTGCATGTAAGAAACACTGTGTGTTTTCCCAACATATTCTGATTGGTGTTGTGTATAAGACCCACTTTCCTGATATTCAGATTTTCTAAGCGTTTCTCAGAGAGGCTCTGCTATGCAAGTGAATAATCAATTCTAAGTATTCTTCTACTGTTTCAGTTACAAAAAATGAAAGAGAAGAAGGGGCTGTACCCAGACAAAAGTGTGTACACTCAGCAAGTGGGACCAGGATGCTGCTTTGGAGCACTGGCTTTGATGCTTCGCTTTTATTTTGAGGTAATAAATGCTAATTTTTTTCTCTCAATTTAAATACACTTTCAAGAAGTAGCTAAATAAATGAATATGATATGATAATGCCATCTATGATCATACCCTTTGTTTGTTCTTCCAGGAGTGGGATTATGCTTATGTGCATAGCTTTTACCACCTGTCCCTGGCTGTGTCTTTTGTGATGCTGTTGCCCAAGAAGAACCGATATGCAGGAACAGGGCGCAATGCTGCCAAACTCAACTGTTACACACTCTGCTGCTGTGTATGAGGTCCCTTTCTTGTAGTGGTAGGGCTAGAAAACATGGTCTTAGTGAAACAGTAGTGCAATTGAATATTTTCTGCACTACTTATTACTCAATACTTAATAACTTAATGTTAAAGAAGCTTCTTTGCCTTTCTGATAGCAGACATCCAAACTCCAAGGAAAAGCAAATACCCGTACTATTTGGACAACAGCACAAAAGCCCTGGATGAGGGTCTGCGGTCCTGGTCTTCCATTTCACCACTCTCAGCAACGTACCACGAAAGAGGAAAAGATGTCTGCTCTGAGCAGTCCAACAGTGAAGACAGTTATGTGACCTTCAGACTAGCCACCGGCATACAGACTGGCCTACACAGCTACCATAACAAACTTTAATGTTGAAAGGATTTCACGCTACAGTCTAGAGCAAAAGGTTGCTGAAGCTTTCAAATGTGTACGCATGCAAATCAGAGGTGTAACATAAAACCAGACGGTCATAGGGTTACCAAGACTGCTGACATTCAGCTGGAAAGTTTAAAAGTTTCAAAACATAGCAGACATTTTATTTCTCCAAAATGAATAAATTGTCTTTTCAGATGTCCCTCAGGAGAGACCACTCTCTGAGAAATGGACATTAATTCAATACAAAAAGCTGAAAAATGACAGCATTGAGGGGAAAAACACCTAATTTTTCATATTTATTGTCGTGTCATCTGGTACATAAGTAATTTAAACACAGCTAAACAGAGAAGTTGTTCCAAAAAGAAGAAGCAAACAATCATTCTGAGCTGCATAGCAACAGGTAGAAAGAAGTAGATTTATTCAAATCTACTGATAAATATCTTTTATTTCCTTGAATTATCAGTGTTTAATATGCCAGTAATTCTATGTAAATATATTTATATTTTGTAATACTATTATTTTTTTATTTAAGTTTTCGTGTTCATAATGTCTTTCTGTTTTAATTCTAAGTGTTTTCTACAATTTGTATTTTGTTTCTCATTCAGGACAGTTTATCTGTATGTATTTACAGATCCAAGTTTGGAGCAAATACTTCTAACAGTAATTCCCATCACTATTCATTTATTTCCTCCATTTAGACTCAATTCCATCCGCTCACTCCTAACACAATTCAAAAATTGCGAATGTAAATGTTGTGCTTTAAAAAAAAACAGTCTCTTGCCAACTGTGAATAAAATCTTGGTCTGCAGAGCGTTTTTTGACTGGAGGCCAGGCCGCCGGCTCAAGGTGTTTTTGTCTGGGGAGAAAGCTGCCAGTTTCTTTCTGTCCTGACTCTGCCAAAAAGAGTGACGCACTTTCGAGGGCTTTCATAGCTACTGTTTGTTCAAAACCACTTTATTTATGGTTTAGACCCCAGAACAAACAGACTGAGGAAGCTCCACTAAAAGTTCCACTTTTTTACCTCACACGTTCACGTTGTGTCAAGGTTATTGTCTACAAGGTGATAGCAAGGTTATTTTGCATGTTAAATAAATGAATAAACAAACAAGCATTGGATACTTTTAACAGCAGGGCTACACTTTCCCATCCTGGCTGTTGCTAAGCCAATACCAGAAGCTACAATAACTGGCCAATGATGTTTTAGGGCTGGCAAAAGGATTGCAAAAATTAAACAGAGAGTGAATAATGGTGCATTTTTGCTGTCTGAAAAATGTTGTTTGGTGTTTAACGTACTGTCATTATACAAAAGCTCAAATTCAAATAAAATGCATTCGGTGAGTAACAGCATTAATCCATGACTTAACTATCATGAAAATAGTGCATATATAATTAAGACTTAATACTGACTTAAGACTTAATAAAACCATTATTGATACAGTGGGTACAGAAAGTATTTAGACCCCTTAACATGTTCACTCTTTGTTTCATTGAGGCATTTCACTAAGATCAAAAAAGTTCATTTTATTTCTCATTAATGTAAACTCAGCACCCCATCTTGACAGAAAAAAAATGTAGATATTTTTGTACATTTACAAAAAAACACAATGAAATATCACATGGTCATAAGTATTCAGACCCTTTGCTGTGACACTCATATTTAACTCATAAACTGTCCATTTCTTCTTATCCTTCTTGAGATGGTTCTACTCCTTCATTGGAGTCCAGCTGTATTTAATTAAACTGATTAGACTTGATTAGGTAAGGCACACACCTGTCTATATAAGACCTCACAGCTCACAGTGCATGCAAATGAGAATCATGAGGTTGAAGGAACTGCTCAAGGAGCTCAGAGACAGAATTGTGGCAAAGCACATATCTGGTCAAGGTTACAAAAATGTCTGAAACATGTTATACTCTTCCTAGACCTGGCCATTCAGCCAAACTAAGCAATTAGTGGGAGAAAAGCCTTGGTGAGAGAGGTAAAGAAGAACCAAAAGAACACTGTGGCTGAGCTCAAGAGATGCAGTAGGGAGATTGGAGAAATTTCAACAAAGTAAACTATCACTGCAGCTCCACCAGTCGGAGCTTTATGGCAGAGTGGCCTGACCAAAGCCTCTCCTCAATGCAAGACCTAGGAAAGCCCGCATAGAGTTTGCTAAAAAACACATGAAAGACTCACAGACTATGATAAATAAGATTCTCTGGTCTGATGAGACGAAGAAAAAAATGTTTTTGCCGTTAATTCTAAGCGGTTTGTGTGGGAGAAAACCAGGCACTGCTCATCATCTACCCTATACAATCCCAACAGTGAAACATGGTGGTGGCAGCATCATGCTATGGGGGTGTTTTTCAGCTGCAGGGACAGG
>JAVSBV010000079.1:3185432-3197852 GCA_033117975.1 Parotocinclus spilosoma | reverse complement strand
ATACACATATATATATATATATATATATATATATATATATATATATATATAAAATGTAAAATATATAAAAAATATATATATATTTTTTTATTTCAACCATTGGTGCATGGCTGTGCTCTCTTCTGAAATACCTGCTCACGTTGGAAAGACGACAAATTGCGCTGTCACACTGAAGACATTCTCATTCCATAAATGTTGTTTATATACAGTGGGATACAGAAAGTATTCAAACTTATCACCCTTTATTTCATTAATGTACACAGCATCCCATCTTGAGAGAAAAACAGACATGTAGAAAATTTTGCAAATGTATTAAAAGAAAAACTGATATCACATGATCATAAGTACGGTATTCAGACCCTTTGCTCAGTATTTAGTAGAAGCACCTTTTGAGTTAGTACAGCCATGAGTCTTCTTGGGAATGATGTAACAAGTTTTTCACACCTTGATTTGGGGATTATCTTGCAGATCCTCTCCAGTTCCATTTTCAGGTATCTCCAGAGATGCTCAATTGGGTTTAGGTCAGGTCTCTGGCTGGACCAGTAAGTAATGGTCACAGAGCTGTTCTGAAGCCTTTGTTATTTTAGCTGTGTGTTTAGAGTCATTGTCTTGTTGGAGGTGAACCTTTGGCCCAGTCTGAGGTCCTGAGCACTCTGGAAGATGTTTTCTTCCAGGATATGTCTGTATTTGTCCACATTCATCTTATTTCCATTGCAACCAGTCACCCTGTCCCTGCAGCTGAAAAACACCCCTGTAGCATGATGCCACCACCACCATGTTTCACTGTTGAGATTGTATAGGGCAGTTGATGAGCAGTGCCTGGTTTACTCCACACGTACCGCTTAGAATTAACGCCACAAAGTTCAATCTTTATTTCATCAGACCAAATAAACTTATTTCTCATAGTCTGGGAGTCTTTCATGTGTTTTCATATGTCTTGCACTGAGGAGAGGCTTCTGTCAGGCCACTCTGGTGAAGAGCTGCAGTGATAGTTGACTTTGTGGAACTTTCTCCGATCTCC
This sequence comes from Parotocinclus spilosoma, assembly GCA_033117975.1. Taxonomy (NCBI): domain Eukaryota; kingdom Metazoa; phylum Chordata; class Actinopteri; order Siluriformes; family Loricariidae; genus Parotocinclus; species Parotocinclus spilosoma. The sequence goes on along the minus strand of JAVSBV010000079.1, from coordinate 3,196,831 downwards.
CTACTGCATCTCTGGAGCTCAGCCACAATGATGTTTGGGTTTTTCTTTACCTCTCTCATCGTGGCTCTTCTCTTACGATTGCTCAGTTTGGCTGGACAGCCAAGTCTAGGAAGAGTTCTGGTCGTCCCAAACTTCTTCCATTTAAGGACTATGAAGGCCATGGTGCTCTTAGGAAACTCGAGTGCTGAATAATGTTTTTGTAGCCTTGGCCAGATCTGTACCTTACCCCAATTCTGTCTCTGAGCTCATTGGGCAGTTCCTTCAACCTCATGATTCTCATTTGCATTGACATGCACTGTGAGCTGTGAGGTCTTATATAGACAGGTGTGTACCTTTCCTAATCAAGTCCAATCAGTTCAATCAAACACATCTGGACTCCAATGAAGGAGTAGAACCATTTAAGGTAAATATAATTTTCACAGCAAAGTGTATGAATACTTATGACCATATGATATTTCAGTTTTTCTTTTTTAATAAATTTACAAAAATCTGTTTTTTCTGTCAATATGGGATGCTGAGTGTACACTAATGAGAAATAAAATGAACTTTTTTGATTTAAGCAAACGGCTGCAATGAAACAAATAGGGAAAAATTAAATGGTCTGAATACTTTTCATACCCACTGTATGGTCTGAGCACTGACTCCTCCACACCTTTAATCTCTGCAACAATGTTTGCAGCACTCCTAGGTCTATTTTCAAAAGTCAACCTCTGGACTTGACGCTGAGCATGTGCACTCAACTTCTGTCGTCAACCATGGCGAGGCCTGTTCTGAACCTGTCCTGTTAAGCCACTGTATGGTCTTGTCCACCATGCTGCAGCTCACACACAGGGTGTTGGCATTCTTCTTATAGCCTAGGCCATCTTTATGTATAGAAACAATTATGTTGTCACATCCTCAGAAAGTTCTTTGCCATGGTGTGCCATGTTGAACGTCCTGTGACCAGTGTGAAAGTGATAACACCAAATTTAACACACCTGCTCCCTGTTCATAACTGAGAACAGTAACGGGTCACATAATACCGGGGAGGGAGAATGGCTAATTGGGCACAAATTGGCCATTTTCATTTAGGGGTGTACTTGCTTTTGTTGCCAGTGATTTAGACAATTTACAATCCGCTTAACTGCAAGGTGGAAAGCCCGGTGGTACAGTGGGTAGCACTGTCACCTCACAGAGAGAGGGTTCCTGGGTTTAGTGGTCTGGGTCCATTTTGTGTGTCTCATTGGGTTTACTCTGGTACTCCTGTCTCCTAAAGTCCAAAGACATTTGTGTTTGGGTAATTGGTGTATCTAGTGTTTAAGTATGTTAGTTTATGTGCCCTATAATGGATTGGTGCAGGATTGTTCCTGATTAATGCTGTCTTGCAACCATGATCAAGATCAAGCAGATAAGAAAATGAATGAATATGACACAGTATGAACTCAAAAGTATGCCATGTTTTGTCTGGTAAACTGCATTTCATTTGTTAATATACAACCATATCTGAATTTCAGGACTGCAACACATTATTAAAAAAAAGCTGGAATTTTTGTACTCCATATATACAGTACTGTGCATCAGCCTTAAAAAGCCACCATTAGATTACATATATCTTTTGTTTTATGACCCTATATAATCCTTCTCAGACTATTTATTATAATACAACCAGAAAATAAAGAACATTTGCATGGAGTATCAGCAAAAAAACTATAGGCAAGACGCAAGTGTCCTTCAACTATTCAGTCCCATTGGAAGTGTCTCTAGATAATAAAGTCTGCTAAGTGATGTGAATGTTACGACCATGTTATGAGCTATGAGCATGTTATTAAGCTTGATTATTTGGATGTACATTTTGGATCGTCATTTTTCTGAAAGATTCTACCGTGTTGTCATTTTTGCCAGAAGAATACCATACAATTTATTCTAAGTTTCCTGAAGTTGCCAGGCCCTGTAAAAGGATAACAGCTGAATAACATAATTGTATCATTCTTTTATTCTACTCAAATCATTAATGTTCTTTAATGTTGTCAAAAACCTGTTAGTGTCATCTGACTATCGAATCACCTACCATTCATGTCAAACTCCAGGTGTCTGTGGTTAAATTTCTTTTGTCACACACTTCAAATAGTTTGCTGGAATAAACATTTTTTTTGTTTTTCATCTCACATCGATCTCTGCGATCCACAAAAAACACTTTTTGCTTCTCTAATGTTCATCTTCAGTGTGCATTTGAACAAGTGTCCTAATTTTTGCATTACAGTTTTGATTGTTTATACTTACTTGTTTGATTCACCTAACATCAACAATACAATGTAAAATCTGAACTTTGATATGAATAACATATTACAGTCCATGGACTTGATTATGACAATAGCCATCCCAAAATGTTCTCTCTCTCCCATACTCCCCAAATGAAACATGACATGTAAAGTTGGCCAACTGAAAAAGCCAATTAAAGAGTTGAATTTAAACATTGTAGTCACTGGTATTCACCAAATAGGCAAGGTTTCTCACACTGCAGTGTTCCCAGTAGATTAATGTATTTTATATCAACCATGGCCACAAAATAAAGATTTTCTTTTTTATGATGTGACTGAAAAAAGTCGTATTTTACTGCAGTGTGCATTTACGTTACAGTTAGGTTGCATTTTGAGAAACCCATCAGTTGACTATTGTCTGGATGCCCAGCATCTTTAGGACACTATCACACTTTATCACACAGCTTATCACTGAAGAACATTCAGAATACTGAATGTGTATTATCATTATTATTGCATATTATTGTTAAACAAACCACCATAATCTGGGAATAGCTGTAGCCTGTTGGTTATACATCTTAATGACCTTTGTAATAAGTACAATGACCTTATCATAGCATGTATAAGAACGGACGTTGTGCGGCACGTAGAATAAATGGTATGCCCTCAGAATAAAATCTTAAATGTCATTCTTTTGACGTTCTTTTTGGCATATGGTCCTGCAGTGTAGGTTCGGGTGCAACTTCATGGTTCTACTCACGGTAGAGTAACGTGAGGTTTCGGACTGGAGCCAATAGTCTCCCGCGCAGCCCAAGAAATAAGAGAACGCCCCGCCTCCAGCAGGCTCACTATAGGATTGTCCATTGTTATTGAAATAAGTTGAACAGAAGGGAATAGAGGAAGATCAGGCTGAGCTTCGGGACTCCACACTCCACGTACTGGAGCCACTGAATGCGCGGGCTAAAATTCACCACGACGCAGGATTTGGGTAAGGTTCTAAATCTTTGTTGGAATGAAGTAAAATAACGGCGTATTAATTAACAGTGCTGCATTCTGCTTCCTAAACAGATGTAACCCAAACACATCAGGTCTGTGGACAATACGAAGCGTTATGGAGTGCTGAAATGACCAAGGCTCACTGGATCCACTCCATTAAATTGTAGTTAGAATAGGAGCAGAAGAGTTTTGTTCTATCATCTAGCATAACTTTGGCCTTTTCTATACACAAATACGGATTATATTTTTCACACCAACTAGAAGGTACAAAAGAGGCAGTGGAGGTCAGTACCTGCTGAGAGCATGAGCCAGGCGGACGTGAGCTGCTCGGCGCGACAGCGCGTCTTTCAGGAAGCCCTACGCAATGGCAACACGGCCGAGCTGCACTCACTGCTGCGCGGCATGACCAACTGCGAGTTCAACGTCAACTCTTTCGGACCAGAAGGTCAGACAGCGCTGCACCAGTCCGTCATCGACGGCAACCTGGAGCTGGTCAAGCTGCTGGTAAAGTTCGGTGCTGATGTGCGCCTGGCAAACCGGGACGGCTGGAGCGCACTGCACATGGCGGCTTTCGGCGGCCACCAGGACATCGCACTCTACCTCATTACGAGGGCCAAGTACTCATCAGGGGCACTCTGAGTTACCCCACGAGAAAACGAAGAGAATGCGGACACTGGTGCAGGACCCTTTCCAAATCCTGATCCCGAAGTCCTGGGGCTGTGTGATAATGCAATGCTGGCTTTTTTTTTTTTAATCGTTCGTATTTTATATACACACTTTGGTAACCGAAAGCACACGGAGACAATTTAAAGAAATCACAACTGGTCAACGCTTGTTTATCATGAACATGAGTCATTTTCAGTACGTATAATCTAAAATGGGTTGCCAGATATCGGTGAGTGCTCGTGTTACCAGTCGGATATAATGTTAAATTAGAGAGAGAATTAAAAACGAATCATAGATAATGCACTAAAAGCAGCAACGCGTCCATGAGAAGATTAGCTATTGGCAATATTAATGGACTCAATCAACATAACATTTCACAGACAAAAATTCTAAACCACAAAAAGTGACTGACAGACATTAGTAATTAAGAAAAGTCATCCAAATGTTCATGATTATTATATCAGCTCATGTCATAATTTTGCTAAATATATTGTACTGTCATGCAGCATTATCTGCCAAATTTAATTTGTGTAATGGTTCAGAAGTGGCCTTATTATAAGCAACCAAAACAGTAGCACCTTGGCAGAGATGGGATTTGAACCCAGGATCTTAACCACTAAGCCAATAGTTCCACTGTTTAATTTAATGTGGCACCAAGATGGGCACCGGCCCAATCTGGCAACTCTGAAGGCACCATGAAAACAAACATGTTAATTAAACAATCCAGGCTAATTTCATATAATATACTAAGTGCAAGACGTATTGCAGTCACAGCATTGATACTGTATTAATTCCAGTCATTCACATTTATATAACACACTCTCACTGCAGCCACAAGAAAAAAATGTTTAGCTGGTGAGTTGAGTCAAGTGTGTGTAAACACTAAAACGTACATTGCATGGTGAATTCAGGAGCAGGGCTGTGGACTTATACCTTAATTCACATGCAGCCAACTTTTTGTGCCAAAGTTAAATGCAGTTGATTTGTGATGTAGTAGTGTGGCACAAACTGGAAACTGATCAAATACCACCTGGCTAAAATTTGGTTGACATTAGGGTAGTAGAATGTCACAAGCCTGGTTTGTAGACAACCAATATAATCGATATTTTACATCGGTGCTTGGTTATAGTCTTCTATTTCACATTCATTTCATTCACTCCTATGGTGGTTGATGAGACTTAACATGCAGTGACCTAGCTGTAACATTTAAGTACTAAGCTGGCTCTGGCACTGATTTTAGACCTCTACAATGTGATGCTTATTGTGGAGGCAAAATTTCTCAGACTAGCCAAAGTTAACTCAAAATGAATTGTGGAAAAAATCACAACAAAAATTCAGGATATGTGGTGAATCATGCATTCGTTCTCTTAGAGCCTTGAAAATGATATGTAAACAACATACTAAACAACAATGTTAACAATATAAAGAATGAAAACAGATAAACAGGAGATCAGCACAATCTGGCTATTGTACCAGTTGCCATTCGTGTTTTAAGTTTACGTTACGCTGTGCTCTCAAAACCGCTTTGTTGTAACCTTCAGCAGATGAGCACGCTCGTGGTGTATAACACACATCTCTCAATACAATACATTAGATATTCAAGTGGAGGTCTGTATCATTGCCAATGCTGGAAAGCTATGTTCAGAGATGACAAGATTGTGCTAGAACACTGGTGACGTATCATTCAAAGCCAGTATAGAAATATGCATAATTTATACTTGAGAATGTTTTAAACTATTGCACTGATGACTGTTTTATGAACAGTTGGTGTCACAACCAACATTGATAGATACTATTTTTTCTAAAGGGAAAATCATATTGTATCGAAGCTCCATGGTAGGTTAGTCATCTCTCACATTTAACAAAGACATGCAAATGTCTGTAAATGCTGACTTTAGAACTTAAAGCACTTTACTAGATGTTCGTCCATGCACAATGTAAAATGCTATTCTCACAAACAAGTATGGCACATTGTTTTAAAACCACGCAACATCAACAGTGAAGTTTTTGTTGATTCTGATTTATGGGTGAACATTTAGTTAAAGTGTTCAGTAACTCTTGGAGCACTTTTTCACAGAAGCCCCATCCTCCTCTTTTTAAGGGGGATTTTACATGGTAAAACCAGTGTAACACAAGGTTACACAATGCACAAGTCTTTACTTGATAATGCCATAACATTTATGACATGAGAGTAAAATACCTTCCTTGGTTGAGATAAAAGGTCAAGTGACTGTGATTTTATTGGACCAACTTTTGGAATTCTTTTTTTCTGCAAAGAGAAGTTCAGAAAAGAGATCATACCACTGGTCTCTTGTTGTGTGTTTGTGAATTGTTGATATGTTGTTGTTTTATATCTGTTTAGTTGGTTTGTTCGTAATGTTTTAACTGTTATAAGTGGTCGTTTTTGGAAGACATTTCAAGTTGTATTTTGTATTTTATCTTTAAACAAATGCATTTTTAAGTATTAAATTTTGCTTTTTTTAAAAAAGGGCTGTTTTTAGTAACTTCATAATGGCTTTACTGTAAGCTAATACATTTACAATATTTTCTGATTTTCACATTTGAAACATAAGAACATGGTACAGCAGTAAGCAAGACTTGAACGTGACTGAGAGAGCCTAGCAGAGAGCCTGATGTAGTGTTGTAGATGTTGTGGTACGATCCCCCACAAAATGGACTGCTGGGACTAGCGGTGATAGCATATTAGGTGACTCCACCATTCAAGCATGAATTAATGTCTTACTTTGCCCAAAGGAAACCAAAGTTTAGTTTCAGATTATGCAACTTTGCTTTGCCCAAAACACCATCAATAACCTGTTTAGATTTTTAGCATATACCACAGCTGCTAAATACTAGTAATACACAACTCGGGTCCTGAAAGGACATACAGTAGTTCAGTATAGCTTGGTGATTTCCTTGTGCAGTGCCATATGATTTCTAAATTGTACTAAAATCTGCCTGGTATATATGCTGGCATTAGTTGGTCTGTCTGTCTACACATTAGCCATTATGGAGCTAATTCTGCACTAAGGCTAAACTCTGAAATGGCAGTGTGATATACAGAAATATTATTGTATTTTATTCAACTTCTTATGTTTTCTATAGAAAATGTTCGCTCTTTTAACTTCATACTTATCCTCTGTCTATTTAATCTAATACAATAATCTTGTTATTTTGTTATTTACTATAAATTTGTATGTATAAAATCTCAGCTACACAAGGAAATTGGGTCCAATTCAAAGTTGTGATCCTCCCAAAGTTATTCCCATATAACATAGAAGGAGTTTTCCCTTGCCACTTACTCTAGACTTGCTCAGTTAGGACTGTGGGTCTTGTCAGTCATAAAGCTGGGACAATCCTTCATTGTAAAACTATATAAATGAATTTGACCTTCCTTAATAATTAAATCTGATATAGTTCTAGGTTATAATGATGCCAAATGAAACATGACACTCTTGTACAGCACTATTTGTGACTATTTATTTATAACAAGGATGAAGGTCAAATCTTGACCATCTAAGACCAGCTACCTGACCAAAAGATGATGCAATATACACTGCTTGCAATGCAATGCAATATACGCAATCTACACTGCTCTCAAAAATTAGGGGATAATTAATTATGGGATATTTCATTTTGAGATTCCCCCTAATTTTTGTGAGCAATAAAAAGTATTGTTTCAGTCTTACAGAAGGCTGCTGGTCTTCCCTCTAATAAAGGCAGCTTTACTGGCCCAGCGACACAACTAGTTTGATATATACATCACGTGCATTTAGCATGTGCCTTACAATGTACAAATCTACAAGATGTGAACTACTGGCCTCACTCAAGGACCCGGCAGTGGCAGCATGGCAATGATGGGACCAGAACCCTGAACCTAGAACCCAGAACCCAAAACCCTGGACACTAGTTCAGTACCTAAAGTGCACAGATGTTGCAGTTCTTTTTTTCACAACAGCACAGTCATAAAGAAACAATAGTCAGATAACTTCTGCCTAATTTAGAATATGATAATAAACATAAAGAATACATGTGAACGCCACCACAGGAGCAAAACTACTGATAGAGTCCTGTTAATAGGTGATAATGTGGTTTCTTATGTTTTGATATAAAAATTACATGTGTTGTGGGGTATGTTATTAACAGCATAATGCAGTGATTAAGTTTAGATTCAGTGCAATATGCTTTGAAGGCAGCGAGTCTCATATAAGGAATGCAAATGCAATTGTAATCATACCTTTCTGAGCTCACAGTGGCTTGTAGTGAAAAGGTACTGTCACAGCTGACAGTTTTTGCACTATTTAAACTGATTACAAGGAATTTTAAGGGATTTGGAGTATATACATTCACAAAACAAACACAAGAACGTCTGCTGGAATTGTGTATATTGTAACACACTGTGCAAATCTGTAATGTCTGACATTAAATTTCAACTTCATAGCACTGGTTTATCGTAGTTCATCTTTCCAACCAGCAGCAAAGTTTTTGTGATTAATCTGCTAATTACAGTCTTTCATTGCAGACATTAGGAATCTAATATATAGCTTTTTTCTAGTGAACATTTAATTAATGAATGAACATCCATTCCTGCAGTTCAAGCCAGCATGTGGATGGTGCAATTTATTGTTAGTAATACGGTAAAAAATACGTATTTAATGATTTAAAGCAAGCAGGTGATGTCAACAGGTGATTGTAATCATGATTTGGTACAAAAGCAGCATCTAAGAAAGGCTGAGTCTTTGAGGAACAAAATATGTCCAGAGGATCTCCAGTTGGTTAGAACATTATTCAAATGTTTAAAAACATTGTTCATCAAAGATTGGAAGACTGGAATTAATTTGCATATTTCTTCTCTAGATTGAATGGCCATTAAATCTAGTTGCATTCAAATGTTCTTGTTTTTTAAAAATGTCACTTTCTTTAAGTTGTTTAATGTAAACTAGCCTTAATGCACTTATTAAGTTTAATTAACCTGAATATTGCTTTTGAGTGCAAAAAAATACCTTATTTTTGGACCAATGTCTGTATTTGATAAACTTTACCCTATATTTACTTTTATTACAGAGTACAGTGCATTACTTTTTTATGTCAGTTATACACTCTCTCTCATAACTATAACCTTTGGTCTCTACATTGACAGAAGGGCCAATAGACAGAAGGAGTGACAGACAGGTGGCCAGGCCAATCCTCACGTGGCCTCTGCTCTTTTTCCTTTTTCTTCTTTTTCTTCCTTTCTTTCTATTTCACTCAGTTTTGCGTGCACTAGCTCCTGGTGACAAGCTGCCCCATTCACTTGCTCGCTTTCCTCCTCTCTATTGCTTTTGTTTGGCTAGCCCAGCTCTCTGCTCCACTATTCAAGTTACAGAGGCCGACCATTGACGGCAGCCCCAGTTCAACACAGCCCGACCCTTCACCCTCCACCGTGCTCACACACATACGCACACACACAAACCCATGCATACTCACACATACACAGTTCTGCAGCTGCTATGGAAATGAGAGAGGAAGACGAGCAAAGTAGAAGGCTGGACAAAGTAGGGGAGGAGGGGTGCATGGGGGAGAACAAAAAAGTAAGGGGGATCCTTTTCATGCAACTCAATAAGCAGTGGCCCCAGTTTTTACAAATGGAAAATCCCTCTACCCCATGCACACCTCCTTGTCTTTTCCCCTCCTGTTGGCTTCCCACCCTGTACCATAACCTATCCCCCACCCCACCCCACCCTACCATACCATGCCATACCTCATCTCATGACATCTATTTCTTCATAACTCGCTTTAATAAGCTGAACCATGAAAAGGAATGTTCAAATGTGTAAAGTAATCCTGCAGCTAAAGTAAAGTAATTATCTACTTCTCTGTGCAATGTGAGTTGTGTTGGGCTCTGTTTGCTATGTGTTTAAAGAGATGTTTATATACACTGCTCACAAAACGTAGGGGATACTTCTAAAATACTATACTAAAATATCCCATAATGAAATATCCCCTAACATTTGTGAGCAGTGTATATCTACCATCTGTTAAGTTCATTATTATTTGTGCTAGTAGTTCTCTAATAGGCTCATTAATTCTACTTTCATATGTACAGCTACTTACCCCAAACTGATAATATGTAACGTACAAACTGTTTATTAATACTAAAATTACCTAAGTTATGGAAAGCTGTGGATCTTTAGAATGGACCCTTAACTCACATACGCTAATGGGAACCAGAGCCTTTGTGTGTATGTGTGTGTAGGAGCTGGTGGATGAGGTAAACCAGGGAACTATGCTGGCAGACGGTGGTGGGGCCCCATGCAGACTCTGGTGCTCAGCTATTCATCTTATGTCTGTGCACGCTGACCTGTAGGATCACGTCTCATCTGCCCGCCTGTCAGATCAGAAAAGAGTTGCTGGAGCACCCATATGGAGCCTCCACCCTCCAAATACTCACACATAACTCAGGCTGTGTTTGTGTGTGTGTAATTAATAAGGGAACCATGTATGGAGTTAAACATCTGTGAGGTAACAGGTGGAGGGGCCATGACCTAAGGGACATATTTCTCTATTTGCTTGAACTTGTCTATTGATGTGTATATTGCATCATATGATTTGGGTGATTGGTAATGGCCATGGATGTGTTAGATGAAGTAAATGGGTCAAATCAAACATTGTCTTACTGTGTCCATGTTTTTACATTATTATGCCTATAATCAAGTATTGTTTGTTAATGTTGAACAGAAATTAAGGTTAATATCGCAACATGGATTGTACTCATATTGTTATATACTCATACATCTGTTCATATAGCAATAACTGGAATTGTCACAAAACATCATATAAATATATGACTATTATCAGAGGTGGTAAATAATGAAGTACAGGTACTTTGGTACTGTACCAAAGTATTTTAATTATCTATACTTTATTATTTATTTCACTTGATACTTTTCACTTTGACTTACTACATACCAAAAGAAACATTATCCTTTGTACTCGCTACATTAAAATAGGCTCAGCACTTTAGCCTTAATGAATTTATTAGTTCATCTATTATATATAGATTATTATTATTATTATTATTATATAGAGATATACATCAATATATATACATATATTATATAGATATTATTATTATTATTATTATTATTATTATTATATATATCAATATATATAGATATATATATATATTATATAGAGATTATTATTATTATCATATATATATTTTTTATCTAGGCAATTCTAGTCACCTATTAAAGCACCAGGATTTTAAGGAGCTCTTGCAGTGCAGGTACGCCTCTACAGGCCTTTCTATGGTATGTCTGTGAAAGATTCCTGAGATACACAGGTGACTTAACATTTTGGAGACTGCAGCAAGTAAGCTCAAGCATGGACACTGTGTATGGGGTGGTGGGTGAGACTAATAAAACTAACATATTTGAATATTCTGTAGTATTGCCCATAGTCTTATGACAGGATTTGTTAGGGGCTGACTACCCAGAGCAGGGGCCAGGCAGCGGGCAA
>JAVSBV010000079.1:3157664-3177555 GCA_033117975.1 Parotocinclus spilosoma | reverse complement strand
TATATATATATTTATTTATTTATATATAGCCCCAATCGAACAGCCAGAAGAAAAAGGCGAAATAAAAAGGATGCAAGGCTTTGCAGAAAGTGTACAAGTGTATGCAAGTTGTTTGTTGTTTATTTTTTATGATTCATTTTGGGCTTTTAAAAGGATATCGCTGCATAAAACAGACATCATTATTTAATATAGCATGCTTAAAAATCATTCTTAAACAGAGATTAGATATCAAAACATGTATATCCACTTGTCTTATTTATTGAATCGATTTTTAAGGTGTAATTTGCATGCTCTTTACAAAAACATACCCTCTGTACATCTTAATGTTTAATGTAACCGATGGCTTTTTTTCTGTTTTACTGTCATTGATTCCTCTTTGTCTCCCAAACCCTCTGTGCTTTCTTCCCTGTACCTTGCAATTGTTTTCGACTGTAAAACTGAAACACTAACAATAAAGCTACCGCTTAAGAAATCCAGTCGGTTTTCTGCCTCGTTATTGTCGGTGTCTGGCTTCTCCTTATTTTTTTATTTTTTTTTCAAATCCTCACGAGTAATCTGAAGCAGTGTGAGACATCCATAGGGCTGCAATAATCCTGAATCGAGTTGAAACCCTAAACAGGCTTTGTGAACCGAGCACGGCTCTGAATGCGTAATGCAGCCTGAGCAGCCTGCTCCGGTTTAGGCCGGTCTTCTCCTGCTCGCTCTGCTTTTGATTGACAGCTCGGGCTAACGCTGGGTTCTTCTGTAAAACCAAAAACGTCTCGTTTAACACGAATATAAAACACAACATTAAAGCACTTTCGGATATTTCCTGACTAAACGTGGTCCAAATGGTGTCCTTAAATGTATATAAGCAGCACTTTATGAATGTCTCCTGTTTGAATGAAGCACACACATCATTACACAATATGGATCAAATGCTCGTGAAGGATTTTTACACGGCTTTCTGACTTACATGTTCATAAATATCCTAATAAACAAGCATCATGTACTACCTCAGGTAGGGTATACATGTATTTGGAAATTTGTCCTTTTCTGTTTCAGATGACGACAACTCGGAGGAAGGTCTCACCACAATCCATTCAGGACGACACGAGTATGCATTTAGCTTTGAGCTTCCACAAACGTGAGTTCCTTTAACCTAGAACCCTGAATCACACTGAATCCATACACCCCCCCCTCACTCCCCTGTTTGTTCATGGCACCCCTCTGTTCTGTACGTGTGCAGACCTCTGGCTACCTCGTTCGAAGGGAAGCATGGCAGTGTGCGCTACTGGGTGAAAGCAGAGCTCCACAGACCGTGGCTCCTGCCAATGAAGACCAAGAAAGAGTTCACGGTTTTCGAACACATTGACATCAACACTCCCCTCCTCCTGGTAAGTGGTGTCTGTTTTGTTTTGGTGCTCATCTCTAGTCTCCACATTCCGTCATCGGGGTTCCTTCAGTGACGTTTGCTCGCTTAGTGGAACAATTCGGACTATTTCCTTATGTGTGACCCATTTGTTTCTTTCACGCCACATCTTCTGACCCTTCACTTCAGTTCTGGGCCACTTTCATATGTGTTCCTGTTGAATATATACAGGGCTGTTCGACCTCGGTCTGAACAGTTAGGTTGGAATTTGAGCTTTGTAGGACATCCTGGAGCTCATTTCCTTGGGGAAGTTTGATATAGGAGGTCATTAGAACATAATGACCTGCTTACAAATTATGGGCCAACTGAAGGCTTGGTGATGCCAAACAAAATGGTAATCCTTTCATTAACAGCCAGTACAACCTCAACCCCCCCCAATCCCAGAAATTCGCTTTCACTAGACATTAATGCAAACAATTTTAATTAGCACTTTGTTTGTTTGCTGTTCATAGGTGTTCCACGTGGGTCGGTTCAAGAGCATGATCTGTACAGACTACTTCTGCTTTATTGAAAACTAGTGAATATGTGACTGTCTGAAGAAAATATTGCCTTGATAGGGGATATCCCGTTACATTCATGATTTGAGAAAGTAACGTCTTCCTCACACTGATTTGTTCTTGTTTTCTAGTCTCCCCAGGCAGGGACGAAAGACAAGACCCTATGCTGCTGGTTCTGCACCTCAGGTCCAATTTCCCTAAGTGCCAAAATTGAAAGGAAAGGTTACACCCCAGGTAAATCTCAAGTTCTGACCATGATTACAACGTCCGAGCAGCCCTTGTTTATTTAGGTCGTAATGGATGCATCGGCTCAGTCCTGTGTTGCTTCTTGCAGGAGAATCGATTCAGATCTTCGCCGAGATCGAGAATTGCTCCTCGCGGGTGGTCGTGCCAAAGGCCGCCATCTACCAAACGCAGACATTTTACGCCAAAGGGAAGATGAAGGAGATCAAGCAGCTGGTGGCTAACATCCGTGGCGAGTCTCTGTCGTCTGGCAAGACGGAGACCTGGAACGGGAAGATGCTGAAGATCCCTCCTGTGTCGCCATCCATCCTGGACTGTAGCATTATTCGGGTGGAGTATTCACTCATGGTATGTTTGTTGTTGGAACATTGCCAGTAATCGGTTCACGAACTCACCCGTTGTACATTAATACGCTAAGCTACCCGGGGCTCGGTTATTTACAGTCGTACACTGATAAGAGGATGAGCCCAAAATATCTTCTGAAATTCAGGCTAATGCGTGTTAATGACCTCTTAACCCTGTGAAACACTTGGACTTGGGCATCTCATGCTTGCATAATAGCAGGGTAACCGAAACCTGACCTTCCAATTATCGCAGGACCGTATTTCAACTCATCCCTGCCTTCCTCTGTACAAAATATGGACCATGTTTCTATCCAGAAATCTTACTCAGATTTGCTCCACTGCTTTTGTGTTGCAGGTCTATGTGGACATTCCAGGTGCTATGAACCTGTCCCTTAACCTGCCCCTGGTCATTGGCACCATCCCGCTGCATCCATTCGGCAGTCGAACATCCTCCGTGAGCAGCCAGTGCAGCATGACCATGAGCTGGCTTGGCCTTCCAGAGAGACCTGAAGGTGAGAGCTAGCGTTCCAGACTCCAAGCTGTTTACTCGCTAGGCCTTTAGTTGTGTAATGCCATTCTTTGTGTGCTCTGTCCTTACTATTCTTGTGAAATCATATCAAGACATTTGCTACGCTAAACCACTCTCTCAATTAACACTGCCAAACGAGAAGGTGGGCAATTAGCGACTAGAAATAACACGGCAACAGCTGTAACGCGGTGTTCTGATGGGCTGTTTGCAGCTCCCCCGGCGTATGCGGAGGTGGTCACGGAGGAACAAAGACAAAGCTGCCTGGAGGTGTCCTCGCGCCGTGAGGACATTGACAGTCCACTGTTTGCCTACATCCAGGAATTCCGCTTCCAGCCTCCCCCTCCATATTCAGAGGTAAATTTCAATAACGTATAATAAATACTTCCTATATAATAGTAGTAAATAATAAATATCCTTGGGAGAATTAATGTACTTCTCAGTAGCATGGTTGATGATACAAAGATGGTGTAGACTAAAAAAAAAAAAACAGCTCAGTTTTGTGAAACTGTTGATTTTACACAACGGAGATGACAAACAAAATGTTCGCAAAATGGGAACCCCAAGGAGTATGTTGACTGTTCTTTGGCGGGTTTGTTTTTCTTAATTGCTTTATGACCGTTTGAAGCCTCTTTACATTAGCGCTTCTGAGTACATTTAAGCCCAGAAGCAGTGCTGAATCAAACAATAACAACAAAGGAAAGATCACTGCTGTTGTGACGGTTTACAGACCCTGTCGCTGCCCCTCCGCAGTCAAACTCTTTTTCTGTCCCAGATCTGCTCCTTTCCTTTGGTTTGATCCACATTGATTTCTTGCTCCAGATCCTCCTCCACCTCTCGGGCACCAGACCGTCCAGTCTATCATGCAATTTGTCACTGGCAGCTCATGGCTTTCCAGAGCTTGAATGTGAATCAGAATGCTTCAATTATTTGTTCATGTACCACATTTGGTCTGGTACAAGGCCAGGGATCAGAAAGGATTGACAGGGCCTGGTAGCACACAAAAAAGAAGGTTTGGTATCTAACGAATATGGGGTTTCCTGGGTTTTGCCTCTTGGAACCACCAGGAACCACTCAGGGACAAGGCTGGGGTCAGAGATGTAATGTTGATCTGTGTTAATGTTTTAAGACTAATTACTTGTGGCTTCGTCTCTCTAGATTGATCCGAATCCAGATCGAACCACCCAGATGGAGGAACAGCGACCCGACACTTGTCCCTCACGATGAGACGCTCATAGCACCAGCCCAGAGCGGTCGGGCCCTTCAAACTTTCGCGTTTTTCTTTTTTTCTCCCATCGACGCGAGCATCTTCGTGCCGCTGACGCCACCAAGAGGAGACAAACGGGGCAGGAGGACGGACGGCGAGGTGCCGAAAGTAGCTGGCGCGTCGCCTCACGCCTGCCCTTATGACGTGTGCTCACAACGCTCACCCGTGTCGATCCATGTGGACAGACGTTTCTGGTCGGACTGCATCGCCAGGATTTCGTTGCTTTGTCCTCACGCTTCTTTCTGTGGCACGAGACAAGGTTCTATTGGACGGAGCTCTATGGAACCTGAGGGAAATGGCCACCACTTACAGTACAAAGGAGAGAAGACTGGCATCCTCCTGCTTTGATTGTGGATTTTTTTTTTTGGGGGGGGGGTTCAGTTTATAAAATCACTAGTTTCGTTCCTTACTGTGTTTGTCTAATTAGGACTAAACGATCGTAGACTTTATTGGCACAACTGAACGGCACTGAGAGCGCGACCGAATCGTGCTCTGATCCCATGTCAGTCGTTCTTAAGGTGGTTTTGTTTCTTCTCGATTGCCTTTCCTGTTAAAGACAAACAGACGACAGACACGCCACCTGCCGGCTCTTTACGGCCTTGGCATCGGTGCCCGCGGGGCTCAGAACAGTGGTGGGACTCGTTTCATTTCCTCATCCGCTCACACGGGGAATATACGTAGAAGTTCTGAATGTTACATGCCTTTTAAGCCCGCCTCCGTTCGCTTCGGGTTTTGTATTGTAGCGCATGTTTTGTGGTCGCCACTCGCACGGACAGATAAAAAAACAAAACAAAAAAAAACAGCAGGCGAACGGTTCATTTGCCTTTCGATTCGTGGCGTAGGCTCCTGTACAGCACTGCCTATAAAAAGCACTCACTCTCAGGAGAACCTCTCACTTGCCAAACGGTCAGAAACAAAAAAAAACTCTGTATGAAAAGAGGCTACGTAAAATTTGCACTGCGTGAAAGGCTGCGGCCAAGAAATGAAAAGGCGGTTCGATCAGACGACGCGTTAAGGCAGCTTTCACACCACATTCCCTTTTTGTCCTGTTGCACTTTGTGACTTTTTGGCCCCGGCCTTCCCCCAGACCGATGATGCCAGGTATGATTTGGAGAATCAGACGAAGGGTCGCAGGCATGTCATGGCCATGGCTGTGTTCGTGTTGAAACGAGGCATACATTTGTTTCAAGGCTCTTTCAACACCCAAACCTGGTGCTCCTTGTAACCATATCATATCTCACAGAGGTCTGAAGGAACCCGGCGCTCTCCCTCTGAATGCCGCGTCCCCTAGGGTTTAGGCTCACGACCTGTGAAAGGACGTTTCGGGCGATCGTAGTCCGGTAGCCGACGTGTGCTCGTTTGCAGTTCGGGCCGTAGGTGTGTAGACTTCAGCGGGTTCTTAGACTACTGCTTCAAACACACACAGACAAACTAAAGTGATCTTATCATAGTGGCCTTGAAGAACTGACCCGGTTCATCTCTTCCGCTCATCGCAACTCACAACCTTC
The DNA here is from genome assembly GCA_033117975.1 of Parotocinclus spilosoma. NCBI lineage: Eukaryota > Metazoa > Chordata > Actinopteri > Siluriformes > Loricariidae > Parotocinclus > Parotocinclus spilosoma. The sequence continues at coordinate 3,171,759 of JAVSBV010000079.1, read as the reverse complement.
CGACCGTCTCTGTGTCGTCTGAAATCTGTTTTTGTTTAAAAGGACAAAAAGGGAAAACCAAACAGTCCTTCAAAGCGAGCACTGATCCCCAGACATGCCACGCTCATTTGCTTTGGCTCACATCCTACTTTGTGATGACTAGATTTGATTATTATGGGCATTTACTCTGGTTTTCTTTCTCCTTTCATTATGGTGGATGTGTTTTTGTTCTGTAATCCTCACCTAGCAAGTGATTTGCACCTATAACGATAAGCTTAAAAAAAACCCCACTTATCTTATGGTCGGTCAATTCCAGTGTCCAGAGCTTGGCCTTCTGTATAATCTAGTGGTGAAGCTAAAGTTTTGTTAAGGAATGAAAGGCGTAGGGTGGAGTTTGTTTTAGAGAAAAAAAAGTGCAATATTTTTCTAGTTCTTTTCACATGGGTATAACCTGTTTGTGTTTTATTTCAATAATCATTATGAACACTACACCGTTTTACTTGACAAATGTCTGTTCGGAATGGTTCTGAACTAGTTCTTCCTCTGAGCTAAATAAACCTTTACTAAGCATTAGAGCACTGGCTGCGTTTGTGTGTGTGCTTCACCTTGAAAGTCTCTGTGCTAGAATCGGTTGTGTAACTTCCTTTCCTGACTGTAAAAAGTGTCGAGGCATTTTCGTAACTTCTCTTTAGCGTTTAGGGAAGCACTTCTCACGACTTGTGCACGGAACAAACTTTAGTCAGAACGACTAACAAGGCAGTTCAGTTCCAAAACCTTCTAAGCCAGTGGTGACTCCATTGGAATTTATTTTAAGTTTCATATTGAATTAAGTAACATAAAGTGAGAAGTCCTGTATAAAGGAATTATTAAAAAACACGAGTGTTATATATCTTGCATACCTCACTCATTTGCTTTGCTGGGCCCCCAAACGAGCCCTAAACAACCCCCCCCACCAACACACACACACACACACACACACACAAACACACAATCCCCCATATTGTAAACCACTATCTTAGTCCACTATGTTTTAATTGACAAAATATCCCGTTTTTCCTTTCAAAGGTTCTGCTAACTTTTGCACCAGACAGTTTAGGAACTAAATCATAAGGAATGACCTCCTGCGGAGCTCCCCTGAGAACTACATTTGTTCCAGGACCCTTTTTTATTTGCCTTTGCATCAGTGATGCTACAGTGAACCAATCAGTTACGTCTAGACCAATCACCACATACTTCAGTCCCTCCAGGTTCCTATGTCCTAAGAAAAGTACCTGCCCTAAAGCAAAAGTCCTTAAAAAGTAGTTATTCGAACTACAATCACCCCCAGTTCATGTTGCACTTTTAAAAACTGCTCTAATACCTAGAAAAGCACTCCTGGTCCATTGTGTGAGGGAGGAGAGGGAGTATAGGGGATCATTGCTCATTGCTGAGCTGAGCTGATTCCAGGAGATACATTTTAATCACCATAGAGTCAGTATGGGACTCCTTAAACGGAACTACAGTTGATTAACAGATGGCTCTTCCTCTTTGTAGGTGAGCCTTAGTCAATAACACAACAAGGTTTTATTATCTTATTATAAATCTTAGATATTAACAGATGCAGCACTGATAGAGAGAGACACAGTCTCCCAAAAGCCTTGTAGCAATTAGATGGCCGTTAAATAATCGATCAAGAATCAAATTAAATCCATTAATTAAAAGGAGTAGACGATGCTTTGGGGATCGGAGACTGGTTATTTGTGTTGGATAACTAATGCAACAGCGCCTCTACAGGCAAATCAGAGAATTGAAGTCTCCATTTGGCTCTCTTCCACAGCGAACGATCCTTTAGTCATTTACGTTCTGTCTGAAAGTAAATATAGGCCTGAATTTGAAAAATGTTCATTTGCTCCAAATACCTTTAAACAGCATTATAAGTCAGGGATAACAGTACATAGTTAACCTGCCACTCCCAGAGGGCTATTATTCCTGTTGTAATTTATTATCCTCCCACCTACCTGCTTGGCTGAAAACAGATTGTGTTTTAGTCATGAGATTAACCAGAGATAAGCTAAGACTACACTGAACTGCCAAACCCCATGACACCAAGAAGGTTTATTGGTTTTCAGCCCATGACCTCTTCTCATGATGGTCACTCTATAACTTTGGAAGAGAATATAAATGCTTGACTGTGAGAGCCTGGCAAAATGGATATACAGCCTGAAACGTATGTTCAGTCAGCCGTGTGTTCAGGTAAGCTAGAATTCAGGTTCTGGTGGTGCATTTTGGCCTGCTCAGGCATTGTATAAACATGGTTGGAGGGGAAAACCAGACAGGGGAACCCCTGTGTTGAATCAGCGACTCCACCCTGGCTTGGGATCAGATTAGTCAGGAGAAACTTTCACTTTCACAAACCTTGTACTGGAGTAATTTTGGAAACTCAATGTCTCGGTTTGCACTATTCAACTAAACTAAACCATCACCAAGTTTGTTTTGTTGATTAGATGATTTCTACTGTTTACTTTCCATCTACACTACTTTTGCAATATTAAAAAAGGGCAACGATTAATACACTGCTCCAAAAAGTTAGGGGATATTTTATTAGGGGATATTCATGTTCATTCCTCTAATTTTGTGAGCAGTATATTAATTCCCTTGTGACCTATCGACAGTTTGAAATCCCTTTCACACACTGAACAACGACATCCTCTCACAAACCGTGTTCAGGATATGAGCTGGTCAGCAATTAATCAGCAAAATAAGGGCATGTTGTCAGACCTGTATTCTGAAAGGGGGTTTTAGGGCTGGATAGCCTCTGATGAGTCAGCTATGTCCTAACATTCCCCTTGTGGCCCACTTTGCCATTGACTCCTACAGGTCAGGGCCTTTGTGACGAGCTGACCCTGCGGTAGTGAAATAAAGAAATGTGGGATTAGTGGGCTCTGCTGACTGGGACACAAACCTCTGCTCTTCTCACTGGCTAAAACTGGCTGCAGAAGGAACTGCTCTGAGAGTACACATGGCAGCATGGTAAAACGTTCTAACATGTTCTTGAGGTTGTTATGCCTATAGGCGCTCTTCAGCAACTTTTTGAGGGATGATAGACTATTCTAATTGTTGTATTTTCTACATTAATTCTTGGAAATGTTGGAAGTTGAGCCAAAATACACGGAAGCATAGCTGTTACCTCCGTTGGTGCAGTAGCGTCTCATTACTGATTGTCTTGTATTCTTTATTTGTTCAAAACTCAGCGTCCTCCACAAATGGAGGACTTATTAGCGCTGGTACACAAACACCCTGTGCAAGCTGACCACCTTGGTTCTTTCAAACAGTGACTCTAAAACGAATAGTCTCTATTTCAGTGAAAGAAGTCAGTGGGCTGTCCTTGTGGGGCTCTCCGCATGCAGGTTTGTTTTTTCAGTTAAATGGGAGCCCAGTGGCGGACAGACTGCAGTGGTATTGTTGGTGTTTCACAACTCCCGCAACCCAGATTTAACCTCCACCCCCTAGTCTGACTGAAGTTCGCCTTGTCCTCCTTCTGTCCTCGTGTGCCCAGTACTCTGAAAAACAAGGTGGATTCCCTGACTCTAACTTGTCCCTAGTGAATGAATGATAACGATAACATGACTGGCATCCAGTTAAGGCTGTAGTCCTGCCCAGAGTTCCCAAGAGAGCCACGGTCTGGGCATAGGTTTCGGATTAACAATAGACGTTACCTAATGAAATCAACCGCTAAGTTTATTCCTGCTTCGACTTCTCAAAAGAGGCACAGGATTACCAGTAGACTTGGTTTAATGAAGTCAGAACTGAAGTGCTAAAAACCTTGCTGACAAACAGAGCCTGGTGAAAGTTCCAGCTATATGAACGGGCGCACACAAAATGAGCCTAGCGCTGGGCTCCTAAGCCCTTGCGTAGTCATGGTGATAGACAAGGCAAACAGTGATGTGAAGAGGACAGCTGCAGGCTTTTATGGCTATTGACATGCAAAAGCCAGTTGTCACACCACACTGCCCGCACAATATTTGTACCTCCATATCTACTGGAGGGGAGAAGGAGGGAACCCAGACGCCGCTGTTCCCAGGCTTGGGTTGCAGCCTTTACCGCGGGTCCCAAGATAGTCTGCATAGCTGACTCGTCAAGAGGGGGGCAGGGTGGCAGCAGGGTGACCTCGGCTCAGATATTTGAAGACAGAGTTCAAGTTCTTACCAATGTGAATAATGCAGAGTCATTATTAGCCTAGGCTTGGGGGTCCTTTTATTGAACTTTTAGATGGAGGAGTGGGGGAAAATAGTTGCTTGTAAGCTCCATCCAGTGTTGTGTATTTTTTTACGTGCATTATTATAGCTCCATGCAAAACACTGCCATTACACAGAAGCAATCTTTCCACTAGACCGGAATAGTGGCTGGCCATTGTTAAACTCATGCCTGCAAAGTGCAAGTTGTTTGCGGTTCATGTTTACAGATTAAAGTCGAGCTGGAATGGCTGAGCAGCTATCCATTTGCTGTTAAACAATGGACTTTGAAGAGATTAAAAGGACAGAAAGAGTTCAAGAAGAGGTAAGTACACATCACTGAATGTTTACGTTTAGTGCAGCGTACCTGCTCGAGGCCTTCTGCCACATTCGTTTTTGTCATTGCGTCCAGGATCCTCCAACAATACAACAATCTTCCAATATAATATACAATAAAAACACTACGACCGACCATCAACTTAAAACCATTGACAGGTGAAGAGAATAACATGAAGAGTGTGTTAAGGTTTGTTATTTTGAGGCTGGAAAACAACACTGCACATCCCCCAACAACAAAAAAAAACAGATAGAAATGATCATGGGACGTTGGAACCAAAATTTAGTTGGCAAACTCAAATAGGAGAGGAAGAAGAGGGAGAGAAAGAACCCAGACGGAGTCAGTGGAAGTTAGATGTAGGACAACAGAGCAGGCAGGCTAGAGATGGAAGCTGGTGGGGCCACGGGCGATGCCCGTCTGGTCGACAGGCTGGTCAGATGCAAGACTAAGATAAAAGGACCAGCTGACGAGCAGTCTAGGCTGTGTAGAGAGGACTGAGATGAACAGATCTTCAAAAGCAGAGGTCACATCAATGGAGTGAGTGTGCAGCAGCAGAGTACTGATCCTGCAAGAGTCCGAACTGCTCACACCTGCAAATCAGACCTACCCAAAATCAGATAGAGGCTATCCCAGAGATCATAGGGTGCAGGCGAACCCTGGACGGGGTAACACAGCCCTGAACCTTAGACACAGCACATGATGAGTTTGTGGAAATTCTGACCCGAATGAAAGCACCAACGGTACCATGATGTTAAAGATAAAGATCAATTGTGGTAGAATATGAATGGATTAGGTCAAATTGAACTACAATGGTCACTATGGTGCAATGCAGTACTAAATCGACTACATTTCTGAGTTTACAAACTAAGGCATGATGCAAACGTGTTTTTCAGTCCAGCACTTTGCCCTTTCTATTATTGGACAAAACAAATAACGTCCTCTCCATTCCAAATAGGGCATGGGTCATTCTTTTACCTGGCTGCCCGTTTTGTCTCAGTGCAGGTGGATGAGGGGGATATTTTTACCAGAGCTAGACAGCTTCCTTTTTTAGCTGGCTTGACTCACGCTGCCCCCTGCCTCGGTTCCTCCTGAGTCATGGCGAGTTTCGACCTCTTCCATACAAGACATGAACAGGGGGGACTCGTCCTATCTGAAACACGCATGAACTTACAAATACTACATATTCATCCCATATACATACATATACAGTACTGTGCAAAAGTCTTAGGCCACCATTAATCCAGAAGAAGCCTGATCAGGAATGTTTTTTTGGAAGGGTAGCTGCCAAGAATACACGTTTTCTGAAATTGAACGGGGCGAAATGATAAAGATATGCTCAAAAACATGAAGATCAATGCAGTGACGAATCCAAATTGGACATTTTTGTGTCTATTTGAGTCTATTCTGTTCTATCATGGCTAAATTTACAAATGTAGTTGTGGTCTAAGACTCTTGCACAGTATTGTATATTTCCATATAGGCCTCCTCTGCTTGTGTTGTTTATCACACTCTTGACTTATGACTGATAAGCCTTTGTGGGTTAAGGCCCTTGCTCAAAGGCCAAACAGTGACAGCTTGGCAGCGATGGGACTTCTGGTCAATAGTCCAGTAATGTAACCACAGTCAGAAGATTCATCCTAAAGTTTGCACAGCTGTTTCAGTTGTGATCGGTTGAGCTTGAGCTTCAGCAGAGTGGTTCATCAGCACTCCCACAATGCTTTACAGCAAGCAAACAGAAAAGGAGCGGTGTGTAGAACTGAGTGGGTGCTTGTCTACATGCTAAATATAGATAAGAGAAGGTAAAGACTCCCTTAAAGACCAGGAGGCATTTTTATCTGTGGTGCAAAGGAACCCAGAAGACGAGAAAACATCCTGAACAGGGCACCAGGCTATCGCACACAAATTCCTCCACACACACACACCTAGAGAATGGGCACTTTTATACAAAGCAACGTACCGACTGATACAACCTCACAACTTACAAAATAGTGGGTTTACTCAAGTTCAGAACAGTCTTAGCTTGGCCCTTCTGGACCTTCTGCTCCATAGTCCAGAATACAGAAGCACTGCATCACCACAGTCTCGAAAATTTAGCCTTTTCCAGAGCAATCACATACAATCTTACAACAGACATTCAAAGTAATTAAGCATCAAGGACCTTGCTCAATGGCCCACCTGTGGCACTTTGGCATTACATGGACATGAAACCCATGAGTAGAAGCCAACTTTGGTTTTTACTTTGACATGATTAGCTGTGCCGAGCTTACTTTTCCATAACATTTGATACCTCCAGAAATCCCTTGCCTCATTGGAAAATGAATTAGTATCCTCCAAGCCAGGTGGTGAGGTAACAGGCTCAGTCGAGCCAGTAAACATGTCAGAGTCTGTGACCTTGTTTGATTGTGAATGCCGATACACCACAGTGTTACACCGGAGAGCATTTTTCAGATTGTTGACAGATTGACAGACTGGAGTTCTTCATCCCAGGGTTTAGGGGCTTGCTGTGTGGCCTGACAGAGCAATACACTTATGAAACACTGAGGCCCAGCTATCAGACCCTTATATATGGTTATGTAATGAGCTTCTGCTATGGGGTCGCGATTGTTTTCAGTCGGCTCCGGTTTCACCGGTATGAACTTTACGATCCCGTACTGGTCCCTTCTCAGAAAGACTAACCTATGCTGTATATCTATATGCGGTAATTGTTCAGAAGGTGTTTATTAAAGTTATCTAATAGCATGACTCCAGAGCTAGGCGATGTTCTGCAGTGGAGCCCAAAAGTTTGAGTAGTCTAGTGAAAATGCTCTAATGTTTGGCATTACAACTCAGTTAAGATGATAGCTTGAGTAAAAAAAGTGAAATAGGTAAGATTAGGACTTTGGTTTTCTTGGTCTGCATGATAATAATCATCCAAAATGATCTTTTTTGATCTTCAGGTAGTTTACAGGTAGTAGACGTACACTCAAACATTGAGAGAATATGCAAACATAACACAGGCACGACATCTACAGGGTTGCTGTTTCTTTAAATCCAGCTTATCCTTATTTTTTCAGTCTGTACTTTTACTCCCTTTATATACATTTTTGAACATGACCTCAACCCTTTTCCCACTAATTCAATGTCCAGTTTCTACCCAGCTCAGCTGTACTCGCTCCCACTCAGACATATGAATAAGGTACAGCAGTACCTCCACAGCACAAACCACGACCATTCTTACTAAGGTTCCAGTGCTTTTCTTTATGAGCAACACACTGCTTCCTAGAAGCGGCCAGTGTCACACAGCTATAGCAACAGGTTGAGTCAGCAGGGTGAGCAGCACCGGAGGAATGTGTTACGTACATGGCCAGATTCTTACCACAGATCATGCCATGGACTTCCCCCAGCTGGCAGTCATAATGTTAAGACTCCTGCCAACACGGATACATACATTCCAGCATACATATAAGAAGATGGAGGAACCAGAAACTATTTCTGTCTCTGTGCTGAGAAGGTTCAAATATCACCGCCAGTGTGAACTGTACATTTTCTTACTTTAAAATAGGCTATTAGAGAATTTGACCGACAGATTTGGAGGTTAGGATATAACCAGTGAGACATTTTCTTGTAACATGTTTCTTCTACATACCATCCCATATGGGCTATTGTGTCTAAAATATAGTATATACTGAATTCCAACAAATATACTAGTTCAGTACTCTCAGTACTAGAGAGCAGGTGGCTAGCTAATGATTTCCAGTTGATTTCCAGAAATCCAGTTGTATTTTTTTCTCTAGTTTACTTAAGTCTGTCAGCTTGTAGCTAACTTGAGCCATGAATATATAACTAACAGGCCATGTGGCAGATTCGCTAATAAAACAACGTGTTAATAGAGTTTTTGAACTTAGAAAACAAAAATAATTTTTGTAAGCAGTGTACTTGATAGGTCTGTTTTTAATGGGTGGTATTGAAATGACCCACAGTTATTCTAAACACTTCAGTAATATAAATCTTGCCCAACGGACCGTCAGTGTCAGTTCGTCTGAACCCGGATATAACCTCACAACTACCCAGTCACTACTCCGGCCCCTGAGCCGGCTCATTTCCCCAATACGACTGTTCTGAGCTCAATGGAATCACAATCAGGTGACTTAGTGAAACATTTGCATTAGAGAAATGTAATATTGATGCCACCCTGTTGACAGCTTTAAGGCTTTTCTGTCTAAGGCCCAAATAAAAAAGCTCTTCTCCAAAAAAGAGTTCCTGCTGTGGTGCTGTGAGGGCAAAATTTGGTTGTTCTGTGAAGCATTTAAATGTCTAGCATTGAGTTCCAGTCGTTGTGTCATGTCCTGACGCCACATCTGACGCGCTCAGCCGTACAGAACGCCCGTGTCCGGACGTGAGGTGTTTTCCATTGTTTTTTAAAACCGGAAAGCTGCAACATATGAAAGCATTTGAATGACAACACCAGCGACATAGGAGCTGTTATCTTCTGCTGTTGCTGTTCTGACCTCAGTGTATTACACATGCTCAGTTGGTTTGCTATGCAGGAACGGGTATAACAGGTGCTGTCACTTCTGTCATTGACCTAGAAAGCATGCAGTCCATTAAAAGCAAAGCAGATGTTCTTGGCACTTGGATTCCTGGGACTCTCTCTTTCGGTAACTGTGTTTATTATTGAGTCCTAATGACACTTAACGGTTTTAAAGGAGCACTGTGTTGAACAGCTATATGAAGTGATAGCATCATAAGCAATGGGACACCCAGTAGAGAATCAGGTCTTGTGCTTTAATGTAAGGCAGATCGTAATTAGTACATTTAATGAAAGTAATGTTTTCAAGTGTTCTGCATTTACAGGAGGGTCAAAATCAATACCATGAAAACTTGAGAAAAGCTTCTCAGTCCACTTTGTACACACAATAGGCCTCTGTTCCTCCTTCAATGCATATAATATTAGTTTTGGGAAACAGTTGCGCTTTTGCAGTAATCCAAAACCAATGCAAATCAAATAATATCTATAATTTCTAAAAACTTTTGGGTGTTAAAAACAAGCGTTAAAGTTCCCAAAACCGCCCTTATAACATGTTTTTAAGGTCAAACTGCAACTACGCAGGGCGACACGGGGGCTCAATGGGAAGCACTGCTGCCCCACAGCAGGAAGGACCGGGGGTTCAATCCCAGGGTGGAGCGGCCTGGGTCCTTTCTGTGTCTGGTTCACTCCGGGTACTCCAGTTTCTCCCACTGTCCAAAGACATGCATGTTAGGTTAATTGGTGTCTCTAAAGTGGCCCTTAGTGTGTCACTGTCTGCATGACTCTGTGTGTGAGCCCTACGATGGATTGGTCTAGGGTTGTTCCTGCCCTTGCGCCCAGAGTTGCCAAGTGGGCACCAGCTGGCCTCGCGACCCATGTGGATTAAATGAATGAATGCAACTAGGCATACTTTTGAGCATCAAAAGTATTAATACAAGTAGTAATACAAACAAGTAGATCAGTTTGTATTACTAAGAAAGTATTAACATTATTTATTTAATCTCTATACACTTGCTTAAAGCTCAGTTCATTGCTTCCTCTTAAACCCCCAAGACGTGGGTGATTTCCCTCATGGGTATTAGTTTGGATCCCAAGTGCTTCACATGAGTAACCCGAAAAACACTGGGCAAAACTGGTTCAGACTGGCTGCTGATCAGAAGGGGAAGATAGCGAGTGAGACGTAGACATAGTGAGTGTGTTAATCAGAGATAGAGGCTGCTCTGTTACTCCTGTGCTGTGCCCGCTGGCTTAGTGCCACGCTGGGGTAGGAATGTCTTATCGTGGTCAGGGTGTGTCTTCTGCCAAACCTGCGGTGCTTCCATTCGGTGTTGCATAGACGAAGAAAACGGAGTGAGATTGAACTTTTTCCTTTTCATGCTGAGAGACTTTGCTTCCAAGTGACATCTTATCACATGTGAAGCAGTGCCTTGCTGGTTTTATTTAACCTTCAAAATTACGGTTAAAGCCCAAACATGGTCCAAGGTCTTTAGCTGGTTGACTTATGTAACAGGAATTCCTTAAGTAACAGTGTTTAGTTTTGATACCCCTGTGTGACATCTCCAGCATTTGGCAACTAACTTGGCCAGAACGACTATGAAGATCATCTTACCCGTCTAGACTTGCTGGAATGCTAGCTGATAGATCTGTGTATGAGTTATGAATAACGTTCCCTGGCAAATCTAACGTGATGGTTATGATTCCTGAGTTATATGACCTGACTTGACATAATAAAGATAATATTAATTACTGACTTATGTACTTTGTGTGTCCGTGGCATTATATAACATTTATTTTTATGTACAAGTCCATTATTACTTTCATACCCCCAAATTAGAAAACTCCTATAAAAACACACTGAACCTGTGATATTTCATGTTTTTTTTTCTGGACAACTTCATTTCCATTTTTAATAAGCATCCATTCCTGCATTCCAGGCCTACAGCATATTCCAAAAAACATTGAAAAAAAAACAGTGAAGCGTTTACCAATTTTCTAATGTTTTCATCTTACTTAAAATACGTTTTAGCACTACAATAATTTAAGGGAGTTCCCACTCTCTGATGAGGTCCGAGGAAGGGTGTTGAAGCTGGTTCCAGAAAGTAACACAGCCAAGTGGGATCACATGAGATATCGGCAAACCCACCTCTGTCATTGTCTAAGTATAAATGATACCACACCCACCACCTGGGAGACCAGGGCCCATGCTCTGGCGATGACTTTCGGCCAGGTTGGTCGTCACATACGTTCACAATTGGCTGTGTCTGAGAGAGAAACCCCGCGATGCACCGAGGCCGTGAAGTGGTGAGGGAACAGTGTACTGTGCAAAAGTCTTTGGACACCATTAGATCATCAGATCATTCCCTGTTTTCCGACAGGAATATGTTACAAGTGACATTTTCAGCCCTTTACGTTCTACCCTGTTTATAATTACTACTGTTTGTTTGTTCATTTAGTCCCAAGCAGAAGAGTTTGGATACCAGATTTCAGGTTTTATTCTTATAGCATTCCGTGAGTTTTCCTTTCCACTGTATCACCTCGGGTCATTTGATGAAGTGTCTACTGTAAAAAGAACATTTAGAGAAGATGTAGCCTACCTTTTCTCGATCACCAGCTAAAAGAAACATTTACACACATTTACACAACTCTAAATGTGGAACGTCAGCATTTTACTTCAGACGGTTCTATGGAAGAAAACTTCAAGTGTACCAATATTTCTGCCCATGAATAGGAAGATATTCTCCCATAAAAGTACTACTTATTTATCACAATAATTAAATCATTTATCTAATAAATAATTTACACTGTACAGCTGAGCTATTTTAATGTATATACAACTTTATTGGTACAAATATGGCTACGCAAGCATGATGGAGCGCTCCAGCCAGTTAAAATGTAGAAGTAATAGGAATACGTGAGGTGAACTCGACATGGGGTTGTGTCAGAATTAAACACTGATCGAATGCAAATGCACAAACATGTGCACAATGCAAATGCCAGTTTCTAATGCATGTGTATGAGAAGTAAACAGAAAACGGTGTCATGTGACACAAGAGAGGCTGAACAAACAAGTTCTGCAGGATCAAGCAGGGGAAAAAACAGGAAATTTAGGTCATGCAATTTACCTGAATAAGAAGGGTGTTTTCTAGGCCTGATTCAATGTTGGAACGTAAGTATAAGCAACATTTTACAGACTGTGAAAGAGAAAAAAGGCGCACAAAAGAGAGAGGTCAGAAGATAAAAGTCCAGAATGACGGACAGACTAATGGATCGATGTTTTGGAGAACTATGATTAGACTCTTTTCTGTCTAAGTAGAGCAAACAAGATAAGGAAGCTTAGCGTTGAGAAAAGTTGCTGAATCAAAAACGCAGACAGGCAGATCATTCATACTCTTCTTTTCCCGTTTGTGCCTCAAGTCTGTTTGAAATGCTCAAAATCAGTAGGTGTGCACAATGTTATAATTCCCAGTAACTCAAAAATAATCAGATCATGTTGAATTTCCCAATATTCTTAATTTACATTTGTCATTTACCACACGCTCTTATCCAGAGCGACTTACAATTAATACAGTCTTACAATCCAAGCAATTGTGATTTAAGGGCCTTGCTCAAGGACCCGACAGTGGCAGAGGTGGGATTTGAACCCTGGACCTTCTGGTCCATAGTCCAGTACCTTAACCACTAGGTCACCAAAGTCCCTCTTCTTGGCTCTGACTCCATCCAGCACCAGTTTCATGAAGCCCTGATCTCGTCCATCCTATCTCATCCTCTTCAGTCTCATTCAATTTCCGTTTTTGTCCTGCTTTGATCTTATCCCATTCCAGTCACATCTTGTTTTGGTCTCATCAAGCTTTAATTCATCCAGTGCTCGTTTCAGAAACGTCTCTTAAAGTTCTTGTAAAGATCCAGTTTCCTCCAGCAAAGATCTCATCCAGCTCTGATGCTGGTTAAACTCAAATCTACTTCAGCTCAGATCTCAATTATCTCAAATCTCATCCAGCTCAGATCTCAATTAACTCAAATCTCATCCAGTTCAGATCTCATTCAACTCAAATCCCAGTCCAGTTATGAGCTTATCCAGCTCCAACCCAGTCCAGCCCCGATCTTATTCAGCTCCAACCGAGTAAAGTTCTGAGCTCATCCTGCTATTTAGCTATTCTGTCACTTACATAGCAGAAAAGAAGAGCGAGAACGTCTAAACTATCAGGGAGAGATGACTACACTAATTCTGTCCTCGTCTCCTACATAGCAAAGCTTCCAAACAGCTGCTGACAGTCAGAAGATCAGCCATGAGCAGACATTAATACTTCTCTGTGATGATGGGTTCATGCCACTTCAACACCATTAAGCTGGCCAGCAGTCAAAATGCTTTATGATACCCACATATTAAACCTAACGCCGAGGTTGTAGATAAGTACGTTTCTATCCGTTTTGTTTCTTTAGTTATAACAGACAGAAATCTGTTTGGATTAATAAAAAGCCACCCTGAAGATACGTGGTGTGAAATGTGTTTGTTGCACTCCCAAAGAGGGGGGGGGGGGGTCCACCTACTAAGTGTCAGTATGTGAGGAGGAGTGAGCAGTAAATGGAAAGAGAGAAAGTGTGAGAGAGAGAATATTGTATTTCACTTTCCTCTGGGCTGCCAAACAGCAAACACAGACACTCGAGCCAAAGTCATGGCCAAAGAGCAGCTATGGTCTCGCTCGCCAACAAACATGAGCAGGCCTCTGTTATGAAGTTATTGACTTTGAAAAAGTCAGTACAAGGTCAGACCCAGTTCCCAGAACAAAGCACACCAGTCTTATGCTCTTCCTAAACATGGTCACAGGCTTAATTACGCTCTGGATATGAAATCAATTATTGTAGAACTCCATGTTAGTATGTTGAGCAGAGAGGCAAAAAAAAACATTAAAGCTTTTGTTACGAGCAGTGGTGGTGTTTTTATTTAGGACCCAAGTATGCGGGATAAGCGTATCCCACGTCGTACAATAATAATGGGGAAATAATATAGAACAACTAAAAAGGGATGAAGAGCGGAGCGTGAGACTCCTAACATAATGAAAC
>JAVSBV010000079.1:3118075-3130438 GCA_033117975.1 Parotocinclus spilosoma | reverse complement strand
TGTGGCTTCTTTTTTTGTAGTAAATGGAAATGTTAGGCAAAGACCTGTAGGTGGCAGTAGAGGGCTGGGGAGAAATTTGGGAGTTTTCGGGTAATGATGCCAGAGACGAAGAGTTTCTTTACGGATATTACATACTGTACACGTTCTTTGGTACGATTAAGTGGAATTTTGGTCCAAATAAGCGAATAACATTACACGTATTTACTAGGATTTGTTTCAGTACTTCAGGATTTGGTCAGAATAAGCGGCTGGTCCCATTAACCGGTGGTCCTATTAACCGGAATCGACTGTATTCGTAAAGTGCATCTACTTCGCACTGAACTTTTCCAATTGACCCTCTTGGCTGCCTGTTATTTGTGCCTCTTATGTTCTTTGCATGGGCCATTGCTTGCATGCATGTTTTTAATTGTGTCTGTAAAATAAACGACCCGACTGGAAGGCACCTCAGAGGTTTGAACCTGGATCACCATGGTGAGGATATAGATTGATTTTGAGCTCTGCAGTCATTTGTTTAAGCATTACTATACAATAAGCATTCTTTACCTTTTTATGATTCACTGATGATATGAAAGTGAAGGCTGTAGGTAGAGGTTAGAAGACATTTGGAACTCCATATCTGATTCATATTTCCAGGACTGACTTCATGTTCTTCTGAGCAGGTGGTTGTTCAGATTAGTTGCATGCAGGCCAAATGTTCATGTTTTCGCATCACCTATGGGGTTTATATTTCATCTTCAAATTGTAGTGGCCTAGTGGTTACGGTACTGGATTATGGACCAGAAGGTCTAGGGTTCAAATCCCACCTCTCCCAAGCTACCGCAGTTGGACCCCTGTGCAAGGCCCTTAAACCACAATTGCTTAGATTGTAAGTACGAATTGTAGGTCACTTTGGATAGTCTGCTAAATGACATAAATGCGTACCCTGTAGAACAATGATCTTTAGGGCCAAACCGATCACTTTTGGCGTATTTGATCATAGAACACTATGGGCGTCACCAGAACCTTTATCTTAATTTATCTTAATATTTCTGTGCCCAACTAAACTTACGGCAATAAAAAGACCAATTTATGCTGTATTGTTGAACTGCCTTACAGGATAAACCGCACAAATTCACCAGAGGAACTCCATTTCCCATAATGCCCCAGAATCTTTCCGACTGACGAGCCAGGTTTTCTCTTTTTCTTGCATGGATTCATTAATAAACATCTGCAAATAACTAAAGAAAAGTCCATACGTTGCAGACAAGGTAATGATAGCTCATGTTTTAGCCACTTTAGCCGTGTAACCAACCAAAAGTGCACCAACTTATATATTTTATATATATATATTTTAAACCATTAAGTAAACTAGCAAATACGACTCAGACAGAAAAATGACATTGATTCAATGTTCCTTTGCTATCTGGGGAGCTACGTTAGCATACAGCATTCATGCAATTAAGAAAACAAAACAAATCCTTTAGTGTTAATTTAATCTTTATTGATTATCTATGGAAGAGTAACACACAGTTTAGTGTTTAATCACGTGATCTATTTAGTGTTTAGCAAGTTTTTGTGCCTCTGTACGATTGATTGGTAAGTGAGGGTACAAGCTGTACCCTTTATATTAGGAGAAGTAGAGAAACATCCTGGAACATTTCTCCACCTGCAGACTTCTGTCTGGATAATTTTTTTTTTAAATAAAGAAAGATCTTGTTTTTGTGGTAATTGTTGAGATCATAGTGATATAAATATCCCTTAACAGTGGATGTGTTTTTTTTGGGGATACGTCATCGGTGGTATATATCATCCGTTTCCTTTTGGTTGTCACGGGTTCCTCCCAGTCATGAGAGCTAATTGTGCCCAATTTAATTAAACAGAAACAGATCGGCTGTATGCTGGAACCCGTTATAAAGTGTGAAGGAAATGACCATATCGTCTAATCTTAAGTTTCTACCATTTAGACCACATAGACAAGTAGTAATCCGGAGTGTACTTCTGCTGTTCCGCCACTAGAGGAGGACATTGACTTTCCAATTCTGTCTAATCCAGAAAGCCATTCCAGAGCAGGCAGTGATTAAAATAGGCCTTGCTCAGACAAAAGCTGGTGTTTTTTGGCAGCCTATCAGTCTTATAATTCCAAACATTTATAAACTGGCATGCGTCTCATTCCTAAAAGCTGAGATTTTCTCACGTGTCAATCACCGCGAACCCCGGTTCCCTAATAATGATTGATTGGGTGTGACATGTATAATTTTCTTAAAACTCCTTAAATATTTTTTGGCAAACCCCTTGCTATGGCAGCGCCGCGGCAACACGCGCTTGGCAGGCACGCATCGGGTCGAAATTCCGAGCTCCGATGTTTGACACGGTTCTCAGGCGGGATAAATTGATGGCTGTTGACAGATGATTAATTATATCCAGGGGACTCTTTGTCTGGCTCGCCTTGAGAGAGGTAATTACTGTTATTTTTAAAAGGCGATAGGGTTCTTATGAAATGATGATGATCGTGTTACTGTTTAGAAGGCACAGGAACGCGAGTGAGGTTCGGGTCAGTGATTGTGTTTCCAGTCCTAATGGCCTTATCCGTGGAAAGCTCCCGGTACGAGTAATTCCTCAAGATCTCATTTAATGTTCTGTAGACACTTGCACTGTTCCACGCCATAATATTTGAATACACTTTGAAGCGAGCTCGGCATCACTTTTATGACCCGGCTCTGAAAACAATTGTGCGCTCATGTCTCTTTGCGTTAGCTAAAGTGTTAGCGAGCCAGTGACTAATGCGCCAGCCTCCCCTTGACTGTCCTCCTTTCCCGCTGGGTGTTTTTCCCTCGTTCCTCTTCAGTAACAAGACATGGCGTCCTGCGGGCAGACAGATGGACATTTGATGCGTGGCTGGCCGTGAGGGAAAGCATTATTTGACATACAGCTGCACCCTACATTAGCTGCTAATTGACAGGCTCGGCGTGCCCGCAGGTGCCCTGCTTCGCGAGCGTGGGAAGCGGCCAAGGTGAACAAAGAGGAGGTAAGTGTCACTCAAGGCTGGATTATTGGCATCGGGGCACTTAACGGAGCTGTAATCTGACCCAGCGGCTCATCGGGTGTCGGGGATCCAAACCCACGCCCTCAGTGCTCAGCCAACTTATATGACATCAAGCTCTGCTCTTTAGTCCCGATCTCAACTAAAAACCTCTCACAATAAGTGCATCAGGACGACTTCATGCCGACATGACCTGGTCTTCTGGTCTTGCACAATTTCCAAATTGGTCCAAGATGGAATGGTTATTGCAGATATTTAGATGAAAGTTGGACAAATGAGGGAATTTCAAAGACACCAGACTGGCCCAACACTGGATCTGACTACATATACACTCATTAACAACTACAAAAAAACCCTTGTTGTTTGAATTGACTAAAACTCTATATGTGCACAATGGGAATAATCAGATATGAAAGTGATTAGAATTTTAGATCGAAAAGATGTCCTGGACAGGGAACACTGTTTTATGATGTTTTATGATGGTTCCCCAACTGGCCTCCCCTCCCTAATACAGTCAATGTTGTACACCAAGTGTTGAGCCAGCTTCATCTCAATCGTTTTTATTTATTTGGTTCCCTTCATCTGGCCCCTGTAAACCCTGAGAGGCACTGAGACTCAGGAACCCACCTCTGACCAAACAGGACGAACACACACACACACACACACACACACACACGCACACACACTCACAGGCTTCACACACTCTTTAATGGTGCCAGCAGACCTGGAACAGCAGCCCCTGCTTTTATCATGTAATAGACTCTACCCCAGGGCAGGGGACATGTCAGTACCGGGACAGGCCCTGACCAACTAAAGCAGAGGAATATTTAGAACTGCCACATGCACGTTCCATGAATAGGTAGTTTTACAATTTTCCTGTTAAAACTTGTACTGTTTATTACCCAAATTTAGCATAGGACAAAACTGGGGAATATTTAGAGCACAAATGCTTCAAGAATAAAGAAAATAGAGAAAACCAGAATAAACACCCAAGCAGACAGGTGACCGGTCCCATTACGACCATCTTTTGAAAATATTGAGATTTTCTTCTTGAAATCTTATCTTTTATTTTGAAACAGTGACCCTAAAGCCCCAGACGACCGAGCTGTGCCCCGCCACAAAAAGTAACAGAATTCTTTATTGAGTGGTTTCTGGGGTCCTATACCAATGGCGTAATCTTGAATAGGTCTTTGTGTTTTTCATAAAAGAAAACAGGCTTTAATCTGTTGATACTAGCAGAAGAGTTGGTTTTGGCCGACCATGCACGAGTTTCAACAAAATGAGAACGGGGCTTAATATGACCGAGCGATGGCGGTTCTCGTAGCCACCGGCTGAATTGAGCTGACAGACTGCGAGGGCCTTGCCAATAATTGGCTGCTTAACAAAATACAGAATTACATTATGCAGACGTCTTGGTTAGCCGTTTTGTGCAAACCATTTATCATTGTTGTCTAACTACGTTTGGGTCGCTGTCATTAAAAAGCCTAGTTTTGTCTATTAGATGCACTATGTCCTGAATCGCTCCTTCTCATCGAAAATTACTTTTTGGCACAAGAAAAGTAATTTCCCTACAATTGGACCCAGGCACGGTTGAACAATGAGACTCGAGGATTATACGAGCAGGCTGTCCTGGAGAAGAGAAGAAGAAAGAAATAAACAGAATCTATTCCTCTGCTTTTTTCTCATTTTTCTTTTTTAACCATCAGTCAGCTTAGATCCTTCTGGCTGGACTTTTCTTTTGGAATTGTTTCATTTGTGTGGTAATGGCAAACATAGTGTAAATACATTTATTAATGCTGTTCAGGACATTTTGCAGAAAGGCTTCGACTGGTTTGTTGGTTTTCGTAATGCTGTTAGTTGCCTCGTCATTTAATTGTTGTTTAACCTGGTGAGATCAATTTGATTTCTACAGTGCTTTTTATAGCTGAGATTTGTCTCAAAGCAGCTGTAAAAAAAATAAAAAATAAGCACAAAGGCCTAAATTAGCAGGTCTGGGATGATAGTGAAAAGGAAAAACTCCCTAAAAGTTATAAGGAAGAAACCATGGGAGGATCAAGACTCAACAGTGGACAGTTTAGATGATATATGTAAGAACTAAATTACCTAATTAGCATATTTATAGTAATAGTATATATATTTGAAAAAAATTAAGAAATATATTAAACTATAATAACATGTTATTAGAGACAATACAGTATGAAGAATAGTATATACAGTATATATGTATATATATATATGGGCAAAATTGTTAGCATAAAGCCTATTTCATAATAAAGAATGTTATTTACTGAATAATGTATTAAAAGTAAATGCTTTCCTTACTACATTTCCCAGCACTGATCACTCCCACCATGTGACTCCCTATGTCATGCACTGCCGACATCCTCATCAGAGAGTGGAGAGTATCGTATCGTGCTGCCAATCGTTTGCCCGAAATTCGAATTTCAATTTGAAAATTAAGAGCACAGATTTAGCTGAATGTGCATTTATGTTTGTTATTCGATTAAGTAAGTCAGGCGATCGTAAAACAGGACGTACGTGTATAAATAAAAGATAAGATAAGATAGGAGAAAACTTTATTGATCCCTTTGGGAGCGTTCCCTCTGGGAAGTTAAGAACAATAAATACATAAATATCAATGAATACCAATTAGAATAACACAGAGAATATGCAATAGGCATTATTTATTCCAGTCATTGTACATTCCTGTGGTTGTTTTTCAAGGCATGGATTGCTGTGTTTGATCCAATCATAAAAGCACAACACAATAACGCGTCACGTCAGTGTCACTCTAGTGCCGAGAATGATCCACCTCCCAAACAGTACCTGATCTCTGGGGGTCCTGCCCATTAGAGAAATAAAGGGACTACACGCTGTCATTGCAGAACTAAAAAGTTCTAATATAGGGTAAAAACAAGAAGGTGTACCTAGTTCATATATAAAGTGAACTGTATATACTATATGATATTATTAAATGCACTGTGTATAAGGACTGCACTGAGGAATCAGAGATTTAGTTTGTCTTCAATATTCTGTACGATGAAGTCATCTTGCTTCTTGAGTGTTCTTTAAACTCACCATGTGTGTCAGCTGAAATATACGACCACGGATAACGCACTGATCTGCAGGTGATGGCGAGCTCAACCAGACGGTTTTCACTTCTCCAAGCAGAACGTCTGAGGTCGCCTTCCATTGGCCCGCTACATTTATAGAAATATGGACTTGCACTTGTAATAAAGCAGTCATTGCTCTTGGCGTACTCGCTGTACGTTCGTGAGATGTCAGGGCGCTCGAGGGCCAAGGGTTCCTGCTGCCAGTTACTCGGCTTGGTACCAAACAGACCAATTTCATGAGCGTAAATAATGAAGCAGCGGTGAATGCAGGCATGTCCTCCGAGCCCTTGTGACTACCATGGTAGAGCTCTGAAAAACAAACCCACAGAAGCCATACGTTCTGTGTGGAGATAATTGCACTTCGTGGCACCAGAATGTTAGCAGTGATTGAAGTCATAGCTCAGGTCTGCGTTAGTAAACAGGTGAGAAGACATGGAGTAAAGATAAAGCTAAAGATGTGCAGCACGCTTATGAGTACAGCTACACTGAAATCAGAGGCGTTAAGTGAAAGAGTATGAGTACTTTGTTTATTGTACTTGAGTATTTTTTAGGTACTTGTGGGCTACTTTACTTAAGGACTGTGGTAGCCTAGCTGTTAAGGTACTGGCCTCTGGAATAGAAGGTCCAGAGATCAAATCCCACCTCTGCCAAGCTGCCACAGTTGGGCCCTTGAGCAAGGCCCTTAACCCATATTTGTTTGGATTGTAAGACTGTATTAATTGTAAGTCACTCTGGATAAAGGCGTCTGCTAAATACTGTAAATGTAAATGTAAATATGTTTACTTAAACTACTAAAATCTAGACTTTTTTTCCTTTAAATTATTAACCCAGGTTAATCACTTTAGGGAGCATGAACCAAAAATGGCACAGTTACAGTGGTGGCTTTCTCCTTTCTGCTTTCTGGGGATAGACACCGATGCCCACTTGACCCAGGCCAGACCAAACAAAATGTGAAAAAATAGCAAGGGCACTTGGTTGGCATAGAAGTCTTCTGTCACAATAGGAACCTGGGGTCAAATCCAGGAGGTAGCTTTTATTATTAGGGACTGTGGTAGCCTAGTGGTACTCGACTTAAGGTACTCGACGAAGGACCAGAAGGTCCACAAGGCCCAGGGTTCAAATCCCATCTCTGCCACCTAGGTGGCCTAGCACTTAAGACACTGGACTCTGGACCTGAAGGTCCTGGGTTGAAATCCTACCTCTGCCAAGCTGCCACAGTTGGGTCCTTGAGCAAGGCCCTTAACCCATAATTGCTTGAATTGTAAGACTGTATAAGTTGTATGTCGCTCTAGATAAGGGCGTCTGCTAAATTCTGCAAATGTAAATGTAAATTCATACAGACACAATGGGCGGTGACCAAAAACAGACACTACAACAGTGACCCCTGCTGACTACTTGTGATATATGATATTCTAAGATAATACTGACCAGGTAAACCCCAGGTCCTAACGGGCCCTTATAGCCTGATTAGGAAGTGACAGTGCTGCAGCTCAACCTAACCAGTCCTGAGACACCAGTCTGGAACCCACCCCACCCTGTCTGAGACACTGGCCTGGGCACTCTTGTGTAGAGCTTGCATGTTCTCCCAATGTCCATGTCCCAGTAATATCGAATTGGTTTAGAGCTCATAATGTAACGTCTGCTCCGGAGTATTAACTAACCCAACTCAAAAACTAACCTCAATCACCGGGAACAGGCTCAGGAGGACTTTTAAACCCGAAATGGCTCCGTCTCAACCCGCCCTCAGTAAGAACGCGAGGCAAATATTAACCGTGTCTGTAGCAAAATCCAAAATGTCACCCACTCTCGTGCAGCCAGCTGATAGGGGGGGCAAAGAGCTAATGATTAATACCGCGATGGCACAGGCAGGCAAAAGAAAACGGTGACGGTGCCAGGCCTCGCACGGAGGCGGCTTGCTGAACATGACCGATAGCGGCGGTGCAAACAGAGATAAAGTGGAGACGAGGCCCCCTCAAATCCACTTTCAATAAGACGCGTAGAGCGCGCTCAAGAGAGTCATGCCAATAAATAATGATGCCACGCTGCTCTAAACGGCTGCCACGCCTGTAATGGGGCACACGGAGCATATCTCCAACTAACAGCATGGACGCAGGTATTTTAGAAGATTTCTGACAGGGCTAAAGAGGAGGCCGTTCGAATTACAGATTGTGTAACATTGTTACATCATGGCTGGGGAAAGTGTGTCAAGAGTAGAAGGTGTTAGAAATGTAGAGGAGGTCTGCTAACGGATCACGTAGGAAGAAGTGATTATAGCAGTAAAATAGATTCAACCGCCGGCTACCTACAGGCTGCACGAGCTGAGCAGTGTTGTTCGAGTTTTCAGTTCGGATTACAACTGTACAGGCAGTACAAAGCTAGCAAGTTCATCGTTAAAAACACAAAAAAGTAACGTTTTACATCAAACTCACTGCTCAAGGGAACACTGCTTGTAGATTTTTTGACTTTTTTAATTTACCTATTCACCATGCGACCATGTGGACAGGCATGTGGTTACACTTTTAGGTCTAAAATACAGCTGTATGACCAAAATAAGGCTCTGGATATAAAATGAAACGCTTCACGTTTGAATGGTGACATGAAAACAGGGGGCCACGTTTTTGTAAAGAAAGGTTTGTACTTAAAATCAAGACATCGCTCATTTTAAAATACATTTAAAGATCATTACAGGAGATTTATTTAACAGTTTATTGGAGTTTCTAAGTGAAATTATACTGATTTTAGGAGACAGAGTTTGTCAAAATCAGAGAACTTTGTTTTCTGTCTGTTTTACTAGGAGCAGTAAGATCTTGAGAATTGACACAGGCCCTAAACAAACATTTATAACTTTAAAAGTATTTATCCTATCACTTATCCGAAAAGTTTGTGAGCAAGAGGAGCCCTCGGTGATCGTTTTGATGTAAAATGGTCCAGATCAACTTAATATTGTCTGAGATATGACAGTTTAAAATGTCGTAGAAAACATACGGAACATATTGACCCCTATGGGCCAAAAAGTCTGACTTGCTGGACTCAGATCATCATAACTCGGAAAATATTTACTGAACATTTATTCGATATTTTAAGGTTTGATAGCAAAGGCTTATGCCTACTATTCATAGTTGAAAAGTTTCTAAGTAAAACTGGGTTTGTCAAAATCAAAGAAGTTTGTTTTCTTTCTGTTTTAATAGGAGCAGTTATATCTTGAGAATTGCAGGTTGCAGGTCCCAAACAAACGTCTATAGCTTCAAAAGTATTTATCCTATCGCTTATCCGAAACGTTTGTGAGTGAGAGGAGCCCTCGATCATATTTTTGGTGTAAAATGGTGACGATCCAGAAATAAATGGCTGAGCTATGACAGTTTTAAAACGTCTAAAAAAGCGTTTTTCTGTCGTTCTCTTTCGTCCAATTTATTATTGCCATCTATGAGGAAAAATCAGTGACTTGCTGGACTCAGATTGTCATAACTGGGAAAATATTTAATCAACCGATCAGATATTTTGAGGTTTGATAGCCAAGGCTTATGTCCAGAATTAAAAATTGAAATACAGTTTCTAGGTGAAAGTATACAGACTTTAGGCCAAGGAATTTTCTAGTGTCCTTTGATCTTTCTGCTAGACTGGGGCCACATAAAATGAATGGGATGATTTTTGAGGAGTGATAAAAAGTGTACAATCAATATTAAACAATTTATTTTGTAATGCGTTATTTATTAATGATCTTTAAATGTATCCAAACCATGTAATACATTTTTTAAAATAAAATAATTAATTTATCTTATCTAAGAAAAGAGTGATATTTCACAATGACATTTAATTGACCAACGAATTCCTGATTATTCTGACTTCATTCTTTCCCATAGTTGTATTTTCTTTGACTTAATATTTCTTTTTTCGTTTTTGGTACCTAAAATAACCTTTGGGTTAACCACACAAAGGAGTCCATTATTTTTATTTGCTCATTCACACTCTCTCGTCGTCGTGTCGTATTAATGCCGGGTTCATATAACGCCGGATTTAGAGTCTAACCAAACCAGCACAGTGGGGATGTGAACATAAAACAGCCAGGAAGACCTTCATTAATGCTGTGAGTTGTTCTTTTGGCTAGCTGGTGTGCATAAAGGCATGAGGACCTCCATATGGTCGCGGTTCTCTTTAATAAATAGTAATGCATCACTTAAGCTCGGGGTGATCCCAGTTCCAGACAGAAACCTCAAGTATTTATTGAATGTCTTCAACATGTCCAGGATTTCCTTCTTTTTTTTGAGAGAGAGCTACGTTACATATTACACAGGAGTTAGATCTGAGCCCAGACCCACTTCCCCCGTAACCAAGCCGTAGTTTCCATTACTGCAGTGGAAGGAACAATAAAAAAGGGCCGGTTGTGTGGTACTGGAGGATTAGCTCAGGCTCTCCGGAGACAATTGCATGATGGGAAGAGAAAGTGCTAAAAGATAAAATGCAACAGAAAGACAGACAGACTGAAAGCTAGATAAATAGCAAAGCATTAGCAGACTGCCAGTGTCTGTGTCCTACAGATATATAAAACTGGAATTGATTTTGATATTTGAGAATTTTAAATCTGATCAATCTGATACATGTATTAATATAAATATGGTATAATGTGCTCACAAAAAATAGGGGATATTAAAAAAAAAATCCCCTAATGAAATACGTCTTATATGAGTATATGAAATACTTTTTGTGAACAGTGTATATTCACTAAATATAAAAACACTAGAAGGGATTTATTAGATATTATAATAGCCATATGAGTTCTTACCAAAATGACCTGATAACGCAGTTGCAAAAGAAACTCGTTTTATTGCAGCACGGGATGTGTCCTGGGACTTCTGACTCACCCTGTATTTGGTGACATCCCCTTACACTTAACTAATCAACAGCATCTGGTAGCTTTGTTAGGTTGCCAAGTTGATTCTTATACAGTCTTATACAGTGAGCTCCTTTCTAAAAGTAGCAGCCAAAAAAAATCAGTTTTCCAGAAGCAGAACAGGGTGAAAAGGCTAAGATATTCCAAAGCTCAGGATGAAAGGTTGGGATGAAGATCAATGCAAAAGAGGGTTAAGGTTCGACCGATCCATGTTTGACGACAATATGTTATATATGGTCATTCTACTGTTTCTAAAACAACAAATCCAAAGGTGGCCTAAGACTTTTGCACAGTGTTATAGGTTCTGTAGAAGAAGTCGTCTAGGTGATCCTCGTCTAGTAAATCTAACAGTTAAGCTTGGACGTTTCAGATAAAACATAAACAGTCGTAGAAGGAGAATAAAAGCCGGCAGGCCGTGAACGTCGTCGCCACCTGATGCTAGTGCAGAGTTTTTGTTTTCCTTCTCATCCTCACCAGTCGTGAGCAGGACACGCTGCGTTCTGTCACGCCGAATCCCGTCACTAGCTGACTGACGCCTCGGAGGCCTGCCAGACATTGATTGGAGTGACAGGTCCCGTTTCCTGAGGTTGGAACGTTATGGAACCTCACCATGAGCTACAGCAACACCGTCCAAGTGTTAGCAGATGATGCACGTTTCAGACATGCTAACACAAACCGTCAGCCATGAAACCGTTTCCCTCGCTTCCTCACACCAAAGCTTGTGTAAAGTCTCTGACAGAAACAGACCTTGTGATCCCAAGTTCAGGGATGCTCTAGCGAGGGAACATTCCTGTCCTTGTCTACGGCTCTTTAGCATCATTGTGTTGATTTTAATAGCCGAGTGTTTATGTACAATTAATGAGCTCGTTACGTCTGTGGGAACGGAAAGGCAAACAAGCAGTCATGGTACATCATACTACTTAATGAAGCCATTTGCTGAGGTTATGACAGAGTCTTGCATCAGAAAATCTACATTGTGCTGTCACTGATTAGACACGCGTCATGACGAGACCGTGCAGTGACACCGCAATGACTAACACAACCCTGGAACTATTAAAAAAAACGATCCTCCTGTGCATTGTCTTGGTCTTTCGCTACTGTAACCTTCCCCCGGTCGGCGTTCAGTTCATGTCCTGTCTAGCAGGAGGACTAAAGTGGAGTAACGCTCGATAGAACGCCTCTTTTAGACGGGAAAGTGAAAAACGTCGAGGATAGTCCTTCCTCAAGACACCGCATGCTTCTCTTTGCAATACAGTCGATTCTGTGTAATCGGACCACATCGGGACGCGATCGTTTTGGTCCTAATAACTGGCTGGTCCGATTAAACGAACATGCCCTATGTT
>JAVSBV010000079.1:3102015-3114834 GCA_033117975.1 Parotocinclus spilosoma | reverse complement strand
AGACAGACAAAGAGATAGGTAGAGAGAGAGAGAGAGAGAGACAGAGAGAGAGAGAGAGAGACAGAGAGAGAGAGAAAGAGACAGACAGACAGACAGACAGAGAGAGAGAGAGAGGAATAGACAGACAGACAGACAAAGAGAGAGGTAGAGAGAGACAGAGAGAGAGAGAGAGAGAGACAGAGAGAGAGAGAGAGAGAGAGAGAGAAGCCCTGGTGCTTTAACACTTGTTCAGTCCTCTGGCGGTGGAGGATTTGGTGTCTAATGCCAGTGATTTTTCCCCCTTTGTGAATTAATTAGTCTCCGCCAGCGCTGGCCACATTTGTCATCTGAATTTATGTTAATGAGGCCTGAGCGTTCCGGGTGGACCTGATGGGCTTGAGCAGCTGCCTCTCCTTCCTCCAGTCTCTCTCTCTCTCTCTTGCTCTCTTTCTCTTGTGTACACTTTCTCGTCTTATCATCTCCACAATCCTCAGTAGCCTGGACTCTCTGACCTGTCAGTCCACAGGGGGTCTGGCCATGTCCTGTACTGATAAGCCAGCTTATTATCTCTGCATGGGGAAATGGCTTAAGAGACCACACACCTCCATTCTTGCACTTTCCTAGTGCGGTGAGGATCAGCGTTACTCTACACACACCTCTCACAGGTAAATAATCAAAATGCATTTGTGTGTAGAGTCGAAAGTTTAGAGCCGTCTCACAGTACTATGCAGATGGACAAGCACTGATCATAAGGGGAGGATGATTTATTAACCACCATTTGCTTTTTAGATAAAAAAAAATATTACTGTTATTATTTTTAATTAAATATATGTATATACGTATATTTACCTATATACATATATGTATATACATATATTATATATATATTTATTTATTTCTTATTTTTTTTTTACAGTTTTTTTATTTGGATTTCCCATTGCCATTCCAATTCAGATATTATTTAGATTTACAGTATTGCACAAAACTTTTAAGTCACCATTAGATTGCATAAAACCATTGTTTTAACAATGATATAACGACTCTTAATTAGAATGCAACCAGAAAAGAATGGAAATTTGTATTAAACGTTTGAAAAAAAGGCAAATCTATAATAAAAGCTTACAAATGACTGGAATATACTTTTGCAAGAACAACAAATCTAATGTTGGCTTAAAACTTTTGCACAGTACTGTATATATCCACCCATTATCTTTTGCTTAATCCACACAGGGTCGTGGGCCAGGTGGTGTCCACCCGTCAACTCTGGACGCATGGCTGGACAGGGCGCCAATCCATCGTAGGGCACACACACACAGTCACACACTAAGGGCCACTTTAGAGACACCAATGAACCTAACACACATGTTTTTGAAAGCCAGAGTAAACCCATGCAGACACGGGGAGGACAGTCACACAGAAATGATTCTCACCCTGGGATTGAACCCGGGACCTTCTTGCTTTGAAGCAGCGGTGCTACCCACCGAGCCCCTGTGCTGCCTGTACTTTATATAATGGGGGACAAAAGAGGACACAAGTAAAAACGCTTTTATTTTGGATTTATCTTGAATTTAATACAATGTCTTTTATTAAAAGTCATATAGTCTGTAGAACAAGTTGAAAACACCTCTCAGATCGTTCGTTTTCTTTCGCTAAACCCTGTTTAGGGGGGTCATTTACATTTACATTTACGGCATTTAGCAGACGCCCTTATCCAGAGCGACTCACAAATAATAAAGTCTTACAGTTCAAGCAATGGTGGGTTATGGGCCTTTGCTCAGGGGCCTAACTGTGGCAGAAGTGGGATTTGAACCCTGGACCTTCTGGTCCATAGTCCAGGCTTCCACAGTCCCTGTGAAATGTATATATGTATATATGAAATGTATTTGGCACCCTTGCACTTCTTTATTTATACAGAGTGGAGAACATGAGCATTCAGAGTGGTGGGTAGGATCACAATGACCAGTAAAAGAGATCCACTGGAGTCATGAATGAAAGTTGTTTTTAGGGCTGGAACGGAATCTGCACAGAGTTTATAAATAGGGAAAAGAGGGAACCAGTGTCTGAAATCAAGTCTGCATCGTATATAGTCGTACATTTATTTCCTGCCTCGTTTTCCCCTCTTTTTCTCTCTCTGGTGAAATAAAAAAGCTGCACTTAAATGCTGAGGTCCACCTTGGCAGAGCTTTACCGCGGCTGAGCCGAGTGCTAAAACCGAACTCCAGTCCCTCCATTTAACCAGACACAAGCACTCTGCAGCTGGACCCTCTGTAATTTTCAGGCGTGTGAGAGAGGGAGGGTAAGCCCTCATAATGCTACATGTGCTGGTCAAACGGCTTAACCAGCACATTATTAAAGGGCCAATTCAGTGAACACTGTACAATGGAGAGCCATTTCTCCTTCAGACCAGACAAGCACAGTAGATGTACACATTTTAACCAGAGAGCTGTGTTAGCACGTTAAACGCGCAGTCAGCAGTTTAAGCACGTTCAGCGTTCCCTCGCAAATCCCCAAAACACAAGTCAGAACACTTGTACTGACAAGCAATAGGATTGACAAGCAAGCAGAGAAAGCTTGATGATCCGATGGGTTGGATGTTGCCAGTCTACATGTTTTCTTCATGTTTACAAAGTCTGGTGCAGCCACACACGCCAGACCTTTTCCTCTCCTCTGACTGTGAAGAGAATTTTTTGGAATAATTATAAAATCGCCTATAAAGGTGTGATAAACAATATTCTTTGCTCTGATCGGTTGGGTGATGTTGTACAAGGTCTATGATTCAAGGTCCAAGGGGTCTGGATTCTTACAGTTTAATCTTATGCACCGGTTTCACAAATTCAGTTTTCTTACTATTTGATTGTCAATGCTAGGTTTACAATTTACAACAAATTGTACAACAAATTTACAACACTCCCAATGCATCTTTACACATTATTTGGCCCGTATCTATTTTCAAAAGAATAGGGAAACAGTGGAAAGGAAAAAATCCCTCAATAATATAAAGAAGAACTCTTGGAAGAAACAAGAATTAGAAAGTGACACAGCCTATCATTTTATAGCAATAGTTTAAATATACAGAAGCTACATATAAAATAAATGCGGGAAATATAATGAAAGAAGCTAAGCTGTGTGAGCAGTGTATTTGTTATTAAAAGTATTATTAAATGTATTATGTAACAATAAATGCAAACAATAGCTTAATCCACACGGGGTCGTGGGCCAGCCGGTGCCTACCCGGCAACAACCCTAGATGGTACAGAGTGCCAATCCATCGTAGGGCACACATGAGCAATCACGCACACACACACACTAAGGGCCACTTTTAGAGACACCAATTGACCTAACAAGCATGTTTTTGGACTGTGGGATTAAACCGGAGTACCTGGAATAAACTCACGCAGACACAGGGTGGACATGTCTCCACACAGAAAGGACCCAGGCCGCTCCACCCTGGGATTGAACCTGGGACCTTCTTGAGGCAGCGGTGCTACCCACCGAGTCCCCGTGCTGCCAAGAGTACAATATTTAATGTATAATTAATTAGAGAATTTAAAACTATTAAGTTAAAGACTAATTTAAGTATACCATATATCAACAGAGAATATTTGTATATACATTATTTTGCTCAGTAAAAATCATCGCAGGGGGGAAGTTTAGTTGCTCTGGCTTGGTCCATTAACCGACTGGGATTCCTAATTGAATCTTTTATGAATTTATCACAACAAAATATTTGATTTGACAAAATAGCTTTCTTTATTTTCGTATTCTCCGGATTTCCCAATACAAGAGTCATTATTCAACATTCTTATGATTTGATTTACCGTAACATGTTAATGATTTGTTTTACTGGGTTCAACAGTCAGTATTCTCATTATTAGTTTCACAATAGGAGGTTCACCTTGTTCTCCTCAACACATCCACAGCAGTTACTGGAAAAAAGGGGGGAAAAAAATCTGTATAATTGGCATTTCCCCCCCTAGGAAAATATAACAATCTTGCTCTTGCATAAGATGTAATATAAGTTCTGCCTGCAGGTCTGACCCAGGCAGTCTGTTGCTTTAATTATTTACCGGGATGGATTAATACAGGCCAGGCCCACAGAGGGGCCCATCAGATCTCGTTAACACTCCCAACCTGGAGCTCTTGGCTGGTTCCACCACTCTATACTCTCTGGCTCGCCCACTGCAGCACTAAACAGACCTCCCGCTAAGCCTCGTGGGGTGCTACCCGCGCTCCTATCCTCACACTATTTTAATCATCTGGAAGGAAATAGCAGGGGGAGGAAGAAAGAAATATATACATATGATTGTCTGAGTGTCGCGCAATGCAATCTACCAAATCCTACACGCAGTAGTCAGAATGCAGAACGCGGGCGCATTTATACTGAATTTATGCACATCAATACCCAGACTGCATTCAAAACTCCAGGCTTAAGTTCCTCTCATGTCCTGAAAGCATGGGGTGGGGTTTTCCATAAACATGTATTCAACTCTAGAAGCATAGGCACCCAAGAGAATCAAATTCGGGTTAATCAGATTAATTTCACACAAAATGTGACAGAGGTACACAGCAGGAAAAGTGGCCAAAATCTGTTTTTTCTAAAAAAATCTTTTCTAGGCTGTTCTTTTTAATCTGACCCATATCAGACATTTCACGCTTCTGTTAAAGAATCACAATAGAGTCAGCAGTAACAGGTATTTCTTTAATAGACTTAATACATTTAAATGCTTATTATATAATGTTAATTATGATTATTGCCCAAAAGAGGATGGGTTTCCCTTCTGAGTCCGGTTTCTCTCAAGGTTTCTTCCTTAATCTCAGGGAGTTTTTCCTTTCCACTGTCACCATTGGCTGGCTCATTAGGGACAAATATAATTTAATTGTTACACTTCTTTATATATCAATGTAAAGCTGCTTTGTGACCATTTCTATTGTAAAAAGCGCTATATAAATAATATTGAATTGAATTACATTCAATAGCCTTTTTAATAAGGCACATTATTGGCCAATCTCATTGTTGCCTTGTTTTTTTTTTTAAACTTTGCTTTTAAACTTTTTAATGATTTTTGATGCTCAAACGCAGAGCACTTGTGATATGTGCCTGATCATTTTGTTAGTACATTAGTACAGCAATTACCCCAAATATTTCTTACATTACTTCGGTGTCCCGTTACTGATAAGCTTCCTCCCTAGGAATGCTGCTGGTGGTCCGGGACCGAAGCGGTCCTGCTGCAGTCAGTTTTGCAGGAGAGTTCCTTGAATGTGAGTTCTGTCCCAGTAACTGGCCCCATCCTTGGTCTGCACTGGCTGACTTTTTGGGTTTACCTCTGAAGATCCTTGATTCCCTGTGTGACATTTAATAGTATCTCAACATTAAGTGACAGTACAGGTAACAAAGTTTGGCTGTATTGGACCACCCTAAATGAACTTTCACACAACAATATTACACCAAAGTGTTTTTAAAAAGTTTGTTTTTTTTATTATGGATTTATTGGTTATTATCATGATTTCACTGCTTGAGAATTTCTCATATAGTCTGGATGTATTTTTTGGTTCCAAGCCACGATCTGCCAAAACATAAATCATAAATCATACTCTTCCCACCACATTCAGCTCATGTAGCAGGACTAAAGCTGAACAGGCCGTCTAAGAGGAACTCTGGATATGATGTGGTTTGTGTCTCTGCTCCTGAAGGGAAAAGTTTAGAGTGTAGTGGAGGGTAAACCCAAAGACTCAGAGTGAGCCTGTTAAAGAGGAGAAAGCCTGAACCCGACAAAGTGATGTAATGCACACGGCCCAAATAGTAACAGGAAACCGGCCTCATTTGGACTGTCCCATAAAAGGGAGCTCGAGACTTTAACGGCTTACAGAAACAAAAACAATCAGAGGGATGAAAGCGGTTGAAAATTCTGAATGAACTAGATATGGCAGTTAAAAATGAATTACATTTAATGGGTTGCACTACATAATGAAGAAAGTTTTAAAGACGTTTGAAGACCTCCTCTTTATAGGTAATCGTCAGAAATCGATCCTGAAATTAGGCGTCCCGTGAGCCGTTCGTCACCCATCCAATTAACGCCCGTTCACTTTATTACCCGAGGTCTTATTTAGTCCTGTCATGTTTACATTCATAGCTGCAAACAGCTGGTCAAATTCAAAAGATTTAGCAAGCGCATTTTAACTGATATATATATATATATATTTGATCTCATTACTTAATGTTTTAGTTGATGTATTTTGAATTTTTATTTCTTTTCATGAATACTAATGTGCT
Organism: Parotocinclus spilosoma; assembly: GCA_033117975.1. Taxonomy (NCBI): domain Eukaryota; kingdom Metazoa; phylum Chordata; class Actinopteri; order Siluriformes; family Loricariidae; genus Parotocinclus; species Parotocinclus spilosoma. Next base: position 3,108,584 of record JAVSBV010000079.1, on the reverse strand, counting down.
TTGCGTTGACCTTATTGCGTATGGAATGTTTTAGATGTTGCAATTTTCTCTGCCAAAAGTTTGAGATGAGATGAGATACAATCTCGTCGTGAACTCATTCCCTCTCGGTTGTGTGCAGCCAGTGAGATATGTTCATTTATATCATTCCATCATGTGCCTTTATATTTTGGTTCTAATGTCTGTGTGATTGGTAAGAATCCCAGTTTATTAGATTTCCCGGAGGGAGAGGTATGTTTAGACTTCAGATGCTGTGCTGTAGCATTTCACTCGTGCTTTCAGTGGACACATTTACGTCTAGTTTGCATGTGGTTTTCCTGTGAAAATGCCCTTTATATGTATATTAAAGTAGCATAAAACATTATGTATCTATGATAATGATTTTGATCAATGACCTGTTTGACAGAACCTAATGCATATAACGTAATGTTAGATGACAGGGACAATGCACTTATTTTACTGGATGAACTTAATGGATGGAGTCATGGATCAGTGGTTAAATTAATGGACTATTAACCACAGGGTAGGGGGTTAAAGTCTCAGCACTGCCAAGTTGCCACTGCTGGGCCCTTAAGGGCTGTAACCCTGTAACGTTGCTTTGTAAGATTGTATCAGATGTAATTTGCTCTGGGTAAGGAGGCCTGGTAAATGTTGTGAAAGTAAATATGACTTTAGGTGGAAACACCTAAATAGATAGGAACATATTAGAAAAGGTTCAACAAAAATTGGTGTGTGCAACAGTTCGAGGTCTTTAAAACTAACTTGACCTAGTGATTAAGTATAAGAATTTGCAGACCTAGATTTAAATTCATTTATTCACATCCAGAATTCACGTTTCTACAAAACATGGTTTTGACCCAGAATGTATTATTTGACATGCTTTTTTTGTTTCAAATGTTTACCCCTTTGCAGCAAATCAGAACGTAAATAAAAGTGCAAAGCCTCAACACAAAACACGTTCAGAATAAAAACCCTTAATGCAGCCAAAACCTTGACAGCTTCCGTTTTGGCCACTACTGTTCTGAGTGGCATTAAGAATGTGTTCGAATGGGGGACCCCACTGCTCTAGCAGCTGGCAGCCACTTTGTGTTTTTGTGTGGCACAGGCCGAAGATTTGGTCTCCCTGTGAGCCTCCTGCTCCTGCTAAATGAAGCAGATCCATCACAGAGGAGGAAGCCACGACAGTGATTTAAGACGGCGCTCCTCGACTCCTCGGGACGTCCCGCGTCTCCTCTGGCATGTCCTGGAGACAGATGGTAGAGGAATAGGCATGGCGTGGATGAAAGGAGTCCCCTCCCTGTCTGTCTGACTTAAAGTTTCTGCTCTTTGCTTTCCAGCATGACCCAGCCAGGCTAGGAGCTGACATCGGTGCGTAGGGAGTGTAGTTTGGTGGATACCCATCAGAAGCTTTCCTGGCAGAGAATCTGACGAGGGACTCCTCCCTGTTACGGAGCTCGCCAGTGGCTTTGGCTTAACCAGTGTCAATGTGTTTTTTCATTCAAATGGAAGCGAAACAACTACAACCGCCATGACTGAACGGGGATGGATAAACCATTACACAATGGACATGATTATATTACGTGTTTGTGTATTTATGTGCTATTTAATGTCCACATTTTGAATTATGGCTTGTGGAACAGGATGGACATTAACTGAAAACTAAAATCACATCGTTTTTGTAAAAGGTCCATAAACGCCTGCTGAAAACGTCAAGTGGAACGCTACCATCTACACAACATTCGAAGCCTAAACTGTTCTACAAATCAGTCCCTGCAGGAAATACGCAACAACGTGACTGTTCAATTACAGCTACACATTAACAATCACACACACACACACACACTGTAGAACCAAAATATAAAGACATATGATGTAATAGAAATAGAAATAAGCAGAACTTGCTGGCTGCACACAATTAAGAGGAAATGAGTCCACTTGAAGAAACCCTTTTTACACTATCGCCTTTAAGCAGAGTCCAAACTTCTCAATTCCTCATGTCTCTGCTCTACGTGGCAAGAAAATTGAGCTACGCAAACTAGACACAGGTAGCTGCCAGGCTCGGACTCAAGAGCCATGGGGTGACAGCGCTAACCACTGTGCCACTGTGCCACCAAGTATCTAAACAGTATTTCATGCAGATACGTTTGTACTATATGAGGACACAGTGCCAGTTAGGGTGGTTAGAGAGCTTTTTAGTATTTTATACTCAAGATTAGCCCTGTAAAACTCCCAGAAAATATTGAGCTCTCAATGACATTCAGTACCACACACCCTTAGGTTCAGTCAGTCTATAAAAACATACAAAATTATAAATTGCTTCATGATTTAAAATGATCATTATGAATAGTTTACAATTTCCATGCACATCAAAGAGCTTACTATTACCATATATAGCGTACCTCCAGGTCACGATGGGGTCCAAACGAGTGGTGCCCTTACCTTAGGGCCCCTTATAAACACCACATAACATGTTAGCAAAGTCCTTTCATGCGAAATCGGAGCAAGCCTTCAAACAGTAATTCCCTAAAACAACTAGTCAGCCACGGTTACCACAGACACTCTGCAGCGCTACCACAACTTAAGTCACAGTCGATGACATGTCCAAATATTTATGGTAATCGCTGCACTCTTGCCCTGAGCTGTGAAACTAATTCCAGCCCTTCGCCCTTGTCTGTGTTATCACTTTAACAGAGCCTTAATGTAAACACGGCGTTATATGACGGAGAGGGATGAAATGAGGTCCCCTTTTGGCACTTCACCTGGTGTGCTTTTTAATAAGTAATAGCGCTGGACGTGTAGTGGTTAGCAGTGGTAGGCGCGGGACCGGACGTCAGCTCCGCCTCTGTTTGAGCTGTGCATATTTCATAAGCTGGTGGGATGAGGTGGACAGGGGAAATAAAAGACAGTCATACAAGAGGCCAGTCTGTTCACTGTCAAGCAGTGCTACTGTTATTAATAACGGTCTAGGTGTCCTCACGGCTGTCAAGAGCCCGTGTTGGTTTTTCCGTCGGCTTCCTGTGGATGACAACAAAATTAGGGCCCTGCTGTAGTCATTAAAACCCGTGCTATGAGGACACTGAACAGGTCGGCAAGCGCTCGCCTCGCAAAATTACGCCCGCTGTTTCCGTTACAGTGTGCAGGTCACCAGTGCTCTCAATGGTGTGACTGTGTAGCCCATTCCGAGTCGTCTAACGCAGCTGGAGCGACGGTCATCTTTAATAAGCCAGATCCGGACCTTATATTAACACACAACATCTAGGGAAATAAAAAAATACATCCAGGCAGAATCAGATTGATTGTAAGCTAAACCTTAAACCGTGTTCAATGGACCACATTTAAGGTATCAGGTATGATTGTCCAGACTAGAAGCAGTAACGGGAGTAACGGGGTGGCTTTTTTTAACACCTATGGACTGAAATTCATCAGCCAGATGAAAGATGAGGAATGGATTGATGCGAATAGTTTGAAAAACACATGTTCTTCTTTTTTTTGCAGCCATTATTGGCGGAGTGGCCAAGAACCACAGGCTTTCAAGCTCATGGTGACACCAGGCTGTAAGTATGGCCGGGACTGCGGTTAAGTTACTGGACTTGGGACCCGATGGTCCAGGGTTCAAATCTCACCTCTGCCAAGCTGCCACAGTTGGGTCCCTGAGCAAGGCCCTTAACCCACAATTGCTTGGATTGTAAGACTGTATGAATTGTAAGTCGTTAGCTCTGGGTAAGGGCGTCTGCTAAATGCTGCAAATGTAAATGTAAAAAGCATAATCATCAGGACTGTATAGAGTGGTTGTAGGTTATTGAAGCATTTCTGTCAGCTCGTTTTCCTCTGACCTCGGGCATCAACAAGGCCATTTCACCCAGAGAACTGCTGCTCACTGCATAGTTAATTTATTTTCGGACCATTTTTCTGTAAATCCTACAGATAGCTGCACATGAGCTACTCTGTCCAGTTCGTCTAGCACTAACGATCGTGCCACGTTCAAAGTCAATTACATCAAAATTTTTATTTCAGCAGGGCATCTTGACCATGCCTCCATATCTAAATGCACTAAATTGTTGCTTTGTGATTGGCTGATTGGCTATTTGTGTAAAGGAACAGTTAGACCTGTTAAAGTGGCCATAAAGTCCTCAAGATGCTTTGTGTGCTTGTGTAGTGTAAAAAAAAAAAGATGAATAATTAAATGGTCATGAATAGCTTAATTGTTCATATTGGAGGATGGGGTAGCACTGCTGCCTCACAGCAAGAAGGTCCCGGGTTCAATTCCAGGGTGGAGCGACCTGGGTTCTTTCTGTGAGAAGTCTTCATGTTCTCTCCGTGTCTGTGTGGAATTACTCTGGTTACCTCCCAAAGATTACATTCCAAAGATGGGTGTTAGGTCGTTCGGTCACTCTAATTTCAATCGATTTGAGGGCTTGGCATAAAACAATGGCTAAACATCACTGCAGTGGTGAGACCAGTGACATCTACAAGACGTCTGACAGACTGGTCGGTCAAGGTGATCAAGGTGATTGGAGGTTGACCAAACCCTGGTCATCATTGTGGTGCGCTTGGGAATTGCTGCTATGCCATGTCAAACGTTTAAGACCCTTTCTCCTTGTCGTCTCACCAAACATGAATTGTTTGTAGTACCGATGTCGCTAAACATCTATACGTTTAGGTTATTTAACGTGTGACACATTCAGCTGTTTTGCATGATCGCTGCATGACTGGAACCTCTGAATGTGCTCGCTTCCCGCAGGCTAATGATGCCTGTAAGTGTAACGGGTGGAAGAACCCTCATCCTCCGACGGCCACCAGGATGGAGCTGCAGCAGCAGGCAGCCGATCTGAGCGAGGCCTGCCGCAGCTGTGGTCATGCCCTCGGTAAGCTTAGCTCATTATACCCTCCCTCTGCTACCATGGAGTTTAGTGTAAAAAAAAATCAGGAGTGCGTCGATGCCATGATTACATCATAATGTGACCCATATTTTCATGCATGTACGTAGCGGAACACGTGTCTCACCTGGAAAACGTCTCGGAGGAAGAGATTAACAGGTTGTTAGGAATGGTGGTGGATGTAGAAAACCTCTTCATGTCCGTGCATAAGGAGGAGGACACGGACACAAAGCAGGTCTATTTCTATCTTTTTAAGGTAAAGACATCAAGATCTTTTTCACGTTTTGGAGTTTAAGGAATATGGACATTTGCTTTTAGCCATAGGCCGTAGCTTGCTTGCTTGTTTAAATTATGTACATAATTCCTCGGTTCTCAACCACCTCGGAACTCGTCAGATTCGTATCCCGACCAGTTTGACTAGAAATATTTGTCTCTGCTCTTGTCGTTTGCTTGATACTCTATTTGAACCATCGTCCAGTAGGTTAACCACTATGCCACCACTCTGGGGGGTCCCACACTGAGTCATGATTTAATTAAGCAATAGAACACGAGAGGGAGTGTGTTATCGCGAATAACATCACGGCTGTGATTTGGTCGTAGGCACGAGCCGAAGGCTTGTTCTATTGCTTAAATATTACAATGATATGCATGCATTTATTAATTTGATTGAGCTATTTTAACATCGGGTAGCACCGCTGCCTCACAGCAGAAAGGTCCCGGGTTCAATCCCAGGTATGGCGATTTACTCCGGGTACTCCAGTTTCCTCCAACAGTCCAAAAGCATGCATGTTAGGGAAATTGGTGTCTCTAAAGTGGCCCTTCGTGTGTAACTCCGTGCCGTCCGATGGCTTGGTGCGCCGCCTAGGGTTGTTCCTGCCCTTGCGCCCAGAGTTGCACCGACTGGCCCGTGACCCTGTTTGGATTGAGCTGAAGATAATGAATGGATGAATTAATTAATGAAAGAATATTTTAACATCTTGAGCTTCGATAGGGTTAGGCCTTTCAGATTTTATTTATCGTATGATTCCTTCTTTTATGTTTGAAACGTTTTAGAAGTTCCAAATTCCAAAATGTCCTTCATGATTAGACGGTTCTTTAATTTCTTTTGGGTATTTTGTGCAGGATGTGTTTTATTGTTATAGTTACTGTTGTTATATGTTGAACACTGGGTTGGTTCTTCTTCTTTTAATACGTTTAAATGAGCTGGTTTGAACAGTTCTTCTGTTCTTTTGAGGTTTGTTTTTGCTAGGACATGTTCTTTGGGCCCAACCTGTGGTCCAAACCCTCCTGAAAAGGGAGTGACAAAAATGACAAGGGGTGTGCAAAACATTTGTCAAAACACATTTTTTTGCATTTTAAATAAAGTTAAATAATACACTCAGTTTATAGCAAAAGTTATAAAGTGATTCCAAGAGAAAAGGAAAAATAATATAATTTCTTTTCATTTTTGCATATAAAAGTGAATCACTTTATTCATTTGGTCTGTGTGTGCAGGCAGGAGCGCAGCTTTTCTAAGCGACTGATATTCTGTCCATGCTGTAATGCTTTAAAATATTATAAAAGACTATTATTAGTGGACGATCTTGTAGACGTCTCTATTAGTAACAGAGTATGTGGAGACTAGGGCTGACGGCAAATAATCGATTAATCGTTGTTCGACCCAAAAAATTACTAGTCGACCAAATTCCATTGGTC
>JAVSBV010000079.1:3074641-3101915 GCA_033117975.1 Parotocinclus spilosoma | reverse complement strand
GAGTACCCGGAGTAAACCCACGCAGACACGGGGAGGACATGCAGACTCCACACAGAAAGAACCCAAGCCGCCCCACCCTGGGCTGAAACCCGGGACCTTTTTGCTGTGAGGCCGAGCCCCGTCTAACACTATATTATTTATTCTACTAATAATTAATATTATTCTTGATGTGTTGGGTATAAATACTTTGCGCAGGATTTGAAACTGAATTAGAAAGAAATCCTTTTGAATCATTTCCTATCACACAAGCTTAACGAGGTCTAATCAAGGCGATCCATTGCATTGTTTGATTGTCTATTGATGCCTGAAGTGTTGAAATTTGACTACAAATTAGAAACCGTTCAAGCTCAGTGGATGTTTTGCTTGTAGAAGTCGTGTGTTTGCGAGATTAAGCCTCATTTGGCTTTTTCGGCGTCTCCGCAAACAAAAGTGCTGATGTGAACAGCGGTCCTCTGCAAACGGCTTAATTGCACGGCCGTACGCAGTCGTATCCTTTGGGCACGGATTTGTCAATGGCTGATTAATGTTGTGTTATTTATTTAATGGGCTTGTTCCGATTTCCCCCAAGGCTGCAGCTGCACAGGCCGATTGCTCCGTGCAGTCTCAAACGAGGGCTAATTTTCACCCACTGTGTTGTGGCTGGCTGATTAGACTCCGGTTCTTCTTTATTGTCGCATCGCAAGTAACACGGTTAAGTGCGAAAGCGAGCGCAATTAAGTGCAGTCCAGAAATAGCCAGAAGTGAAGTCGGTCTAATTTTTATGTGAAATTGAGGACTGTGGTGGCCTTGTGGTTAAATTACTGGACTGTAAAACAAGAAGGGTAAAATACAAATCCCAAACACCAAGCTGCTCCTGGTAGATCCTCAACTGTTGGTCGGATTGTAAAGTTGTATCAGATCTAAAAACTTTTATAAATAGCGACTCGGATTTACAGTAGCAGTTGCTGTAGTTGCATAAATGTGGTGGTCCAGGCCATGAACGGCTACCTATTTAGCAGACATTACAATCCAAGCAGTTTTGGGTTAAGGGCTGCGCTCAACATTGGCTCAACAGTAATAATATTGCACGGATTTGAACCCTGAACCATGTGCCCATTCCAATAATCCAATACCTTAACCAGTGCAGGACTAAACTGAACTTTGAGTCATCCAGTTGTAAATGTGTGATGGCCTTAAAAGGGACCGTCCACAATCGTTGTCTGGATGGGACACCCATGTTCACCATACAACAAATGGGACTAGTGGATAAGGTATTGCACTATGGACCAGAAGGTGCATAGCAAGGCCCTTAACCCACAATTGCTTGGATTGTAAGGCTGTATTTATCTCTCTGGATAAGGTAAATGTATTTGCTTGGACTCCGATAGCCTAGCGTTAAGGTACTGCACTCTAGACCTGATGGTCCAGGGTTCAAATTCCACCTTTGCCAAGCTTTCCCAGTTGGGTCCTTAAGCAAGACTTTGCTCGCATTAAATTGTTGTAAGTCTCCCAAATATAAACCTGGCCTTTACGTCGGAAGCCCGGTCCAGGGTTTAAACCCCAGCCTTCAGAAACGCCTTTTGCCAACAGGTGGCTCTTCCCACTGAACCACAGGAGCGAGAAGGTTTGAAGTTAGCTGTACGTTGAGTTCATCTAAAGCTGGTGGATTCTCTCAGACTGTCCCCTGCCGAGGTTGTGTTAGCTTGTTTGTATTTGGGAAAAGAACAAAACGGATTTTGATGAGGACTGGCCACGCTGTACAGAGCGATCTAACGGCCAATCAGTAGTCATTCACAGGACTGATCGACACCCCGACCCCATGCCGCAGTCAGCGCACACGGGGTTCGCGTTCCTAAGGAGAGTTTGCCGTGAACAAAACTGCAACACGACACTTTTCGGGCCTCGCCGCAGTCATCGATCGCGCAGGCTTTTAGTGTCTCGCCGCTCGACTTTTCATTAACAAAAGCCTTTATGTACGGCACCCCAGGCCCCCGCTAAACAGCAGTGAGCTGCGCTGTGTCGCCGCTTCACAATTCACAGGGCTCGGCGCGACTGCAGGCGGTGACGCATCTCGCTCATCGACGCCGCGATTACAGCCTGCCTGTTGTTAAACACTGCGATCTGCAAAGATGAGTGATTCAGAGCGAGAGTAAATATATATACGGCCTTTCAAATCTCACACCAGTATGAGCGTAATGGCCGGGATACGGCAAACCTATCATCTCTATAAAGGCTTTGGGACGTGTCTGCATTTTACAGAAACGTAGCTAAAAAACAGCCCGAGGCTTTTAAGAGCTTCCGCTTAACAAACGAGTTGCACTTTCAGTATCTGAAGGTTTTTTCTTTCCTGGTGCGCTGGAGCTATGAAATTGATGAAGCTAACTGGAGTGAAAACACCAGGAACCCTAGACACTTCGAAAGAAAAAAAGGGCTACAAATATATGGCGCTATTTCCTACTTGAAATTCCATTGTCTGGCATGTCAAACTTATTTCTAGAGCGCTTTTTATAGCGGAGCATCGTCTCAAAGCAGCTTTATAATCTTATATGATCTTAAAAGGTCAATCCTAAATTGAGCAAGCCTGAGGCGACAGTGGCAAGGAAAATCCCTGAAAGTAGAAGGAAGAAACCTTGGGAGGAACCAAGACTCAAAAAGGGACCCGTCCTCCATGGGTGGCCTAATTGTTATTTGCATTAAATAACAGATAGATTTAAGATAATCAGTCCTCAGGGGTAAGTTACTGGACTCTGGTGGGACTGGTTTCTGTTCATGAAAACCAGTGGAGCGATGCTGAGGTGGAGAAACATCTAAGTGTGTGATACCGGAACATCAGCTCGGAGAGAAAAGAGAAAATGTGGTTACTTATTGGTTAGGAGCACAGAGTCTGTAAGCAATCACTGATGCCTGGTGCAGCATGAAACTCCGGCAGCACTACTATAGTAGTATAGCTAGAAAACCTGGGCATGGCATCACACTGTACTAGAGCTCACATTTTCCTTGGCACGCATATAATATAAACCGATAGAAACCCACAGTGGACTAAAAAACTCATTTAGAATTTGTATATTTGGCAACACAATGTCATGGCTTAACAGTTAAATCAAATAAGAACAAATGAAAATCTGTTTTCTAACTCCATGTGAAGAGCTGGTCAGATTAAAAAAGGTTCAATGTGTATTTTTGGTGCCATAAATAAGATTTATTAATGATTAATGTGTTTTGTATAAACCTAGGACCTAATTTTAACTGGAATATCTTGCGCAAGGATTGATAACTGTTGCCGTTTATAATCTCGTCCTCCCAGTTCCTGTATGTGGTATAAATGAGGAACCGCCTTACGGATCAGCAAGAATCAACACGAAGATTCCTGCTTTTACCCTGAAAGTGTATGCGCCTCCGAACCGTAATTCTGTGTGACACGAGTTCGCAATTCATAATTACAGGCACGAGCAGCCACGCATACAAACGAGGCTTTGCAGTCATTAAGCGGCGCTGAAACATTAAAGGAGAACGTTTGATTTTAGCCCATTTTTCTTTATTTCAAACTCGGTAAAGTTGATGGTGCTGAGTGCTGAGTTTGTTTCCCCACCTTGAACCAAAGGACATCAAACGAGCACGTTGTGTCTAGAAAGAGTAAAAGAGTCAAAACAAACAAAGCTCACGTGAGGTCCGTCTTACAAAACGTATGCGGGTGAAATGGTTCGATGGTTAGCTACAAAGTTTGGCCGCCTCGTACTCTGCGTAGTGCCGCTGCTTGGCGGCGAAAGTCTGTAGCGCCGTGAGAATGCGCGATACGTCCGAGCTGGCGAGTTTGAGCCGCTGCCTGAGCAGGCAAGAGAAAAGGTCCAAGGGCGTCGACCCGGGCGGGGACAGTCGATTGACTCGGTGTCGTATCTCCATCAGCTCCTGCAGTGCAGTGTCCTGAGACCCCTGCGTGTACGGATAGTCCAGCTGCAGGATCAAGTCCCGAATGGCCTCGGGGTCGAAGTACACGCCGTATCCGAACAAGTGCATGCTGGTTATTTTGATGTGGCTGCCGTTCTGCGAGGAGCTGCCGACGTCTGATTCGGCTGACTCGTTCCCCTGAGCTCGAGTCCTTAGGTAGAAATGGACCGTCTCAAAGAAGCTCCTCCAGCGGTTCCCCAGGACCAAGGTCCAATTGTAACAGTCCTCAGCCTGATTCAGCCTCCTTTTCTCCCAGCTGGGGTAGCCGGTTTGGTTAAGCGGCATCGTCCAGCTCTCGGAGTGACTCCCGCCGAACGGGTTCACCGAAACCGAGAGCGTGGGCTCAATGGTCGAGTTCTTAGTCATGCAAATCTGTACTGAGACCCCCAGCAGCATGTGCACTCGACTTGACTTGGATTTGTTGCTCTTGAGAGTCAGGAGCATCCTCTTCCTCAGTGATGGTTCGAACCAGTGCTTGAGCTTGATGTCACCGCTTACGAAGACGGCAGGAACCACCAGGCTGCCGTCGCCCCGCTCCAGGGCGTCACACAGCTCTGAGTCTTGCAGCTCCGTCTCGGTGGCCAGGTATTGTTTGGTGGGGCTGGGCGCGGCCGGTCTGCATGCCCCGTGGCTCAGTGCGTAGCCGCTGTTACAACTCGAACAGCGTGTGCGGTTCTCAATGGAGCAGGAGGCGCAGCGCCCTCCGGGGCCTGCCGCACAGGGGATGGAGCCCTGGCAGGTCGGCAGGCCTCCGGGGCAAACACAGGTGCGGGTGGCCTCAGAGTACACGCCCGGACGCTCGGCCTCACCGCAGTACAGCAGGGAGAGGGCGCGCTGCAGCCATTCACTGAGGCGTCTGGGGACAAAACAGTAGTTTTAGTAGTATTAGTAAACAACATGCTGACCGATCCACGTGTAAATATAATGCTCACAAAAAGAAGGGGCCACCCCAAAATGAGACATCCCCTAATGTTTGTAAGCAGTATGTAATAGGCTGCATTTGGACGGCCTGCCTTTTTGCCTTTTGTAACAATAAAAATAGCAATGAGTGTAATGAGTGTGAGCTTCCTCCTAAAAATGATCCACTGATAACATATTAGAGTCATTAGGGCTAAAATGCACCACAGGGCCAAACGGTTGCTGCTATTTCATCCATTAGGCCAGACTTTTTAAATTGTTTGTACCTCGGATGTTTCTACTTAAGAATCTACTGAGGAGGGAGAAAAAAAACTCAATAAATCTTTATTTTTCAGCACTTTTCAATTTCTCGAGAACCATGTGGAATTAATACAAGGAAGGAGGAAGAAATTTAAAAAAAATGTATTTAAAAAATAAAATGTATTTAATCTACAATTAAATTAAAGTGAATCGGAAAAACAATTGAATGTACAGAACAATGCCGTTGGCTCTCCACCGGAGGGGGGAAAAAGCTAAAAAATTATTATTATTTATTTATTTTTATTTCAACTATCTGTACTGCGGCGGATCCGCAAAATACCAAAAAAATATATCTATTTTTTTTTTCTGGTTAAATTAGGCCAGACTTTTTAATTGTTTGTTCCTCGGCTGTTCCTACTTAAGAATTTACTGAGGAGGGAGGAAAAAAAAAAAATCTTCATTTTTCTGCACTTTTCAATTTCTCAAGGACTATGTGGAATCAATACAAAGAAGGAGGAAGAAATAAAAATATTTTTTAATTTAAAAATAAAAAAATTTTAATCCACAATTAAATTAAAGTGAATCTGGAAAAAAATGTAATGTACAGAGCAACGCCGCTGGCTCTCCACCGGAGGGCAAAAAATGCTAAAAAAATGAAATATATATATATTATCTTAACCATTTGTACGGCGAAGGATCTGTGAAATACCAAAAAGTATATATATATTTTTTGTATTTTTCAAATATGATCATCGGCGGATCCGCGAAACAAGCAATAAAAAAGTCTGGCCTTATAAAGGAAAAGCACAACTTGGTAAGACCAAAACAAAAGCATAGGCCTGAGCCCATGAGCTGAACTAAATTAGCATGTTTTCACATTTATGTGCTAATTCTCTGAACATCAGGAGCAGCCCAGAAGCTGTCTCATCCTGCACGGCTCCTTTTTGACCCTTTTCCCTTTCCACAGCAGCCTGTTCCTCCTATAGAATCTATCCCTCCTTGTCAGGTCCTTGCTATGATCTCTTGTTGTCTGGTTCCTGGCTTGTGTTTTTTCCCGTGTTCTTGTTCGAGCAAATGTTTTGCTTTGGTTAAAAACATTTTGGAGCACTCGTTACCTACAGTACCAGTAATTCTGGGCCTGACTGGATGTGAAAAGGCAGAATGATGAATGGGAGCTGGCTATGGTGCATTAAACACACACACACACAAATACACACAAATACACTCTGCTCTTACCTTTCTCTGGGCAGGGTTATTTTGGGCTGTGAGCGGCACCTCCTGCTGAGGCTGAAGAGTTTAGCGGCGCTTTGCTGGGCTTTGTTGAGAAGGAAATCAGCATCGCTCTCCAGTTTCCTGTAGCGCTTGACCAGAGGCGCGTCGCTTTTCCAGGCCCAGCGCACCGAGGAAACATTCAGGGCTGTGAGTGCTGACAGGCGGCCCACAAAAGACTGGAACTCATCTAAAAAAACAACAACAACAACAACCGGACTGTATCAGTGATTTACAACACTTTATATACAGCTTATATTCATTTCTGTTCTTATTAATTAAATGCAAACGAATTAAACAAACTCTGGCAGCAAGTGGGTGTGTAACTTCTTATTTTCTATATCCTCTATGTTATAAATAACATATTATACTGGGATTTACATTAGTGGAATGATGACATATTGGGATTAACTACATTAAAGTGATGTCATACTGGGATATAAAGTGTTTAAATGATGTCATATTGGAATTGACATTAGTGGAATTATGACATACTGGGATTTATAGCGTTCAAATGATGTCATACTGGGATTGACATTAGTGGAATTACGACATACTGGGATTTACAGCGTTTAAATGATGTCATACTGGGATTGACATTAGTGAAATGACGACATACTGGGATTTACAGCGTTAAAATGATGTCATACTGGGATTGACGTTACTGGAATTATGACATACTGGGATTAACAGCGTTTAAATGATGTCATACTGGGATATACACAGTGGAATGATGTCATACTGGAATTGACATTATTGGAATTATGACATACTGGGATATACATTAGTTTAATGATGTCATACTGGGATTTACATCAGTGGAATGATTTCATACTGGGATTACAGCAGATGACTGATGGCACATTTCTTGATAAATAATGTGATAAGATAAGATATTAAAATAATGTACAGCTCTGATATGATTTAATAATGGAATAAAACTCTTAAATAAAATAAGCGGATGAAATAAAAGCAGTTCTTAGCAGCGGATTCCCAGGTCACATATCACTTTAACTGAACGAGGGCACGTCTGCACCTGACTGCTCAAACTCCTGGTTGGCATCCCTCCAGGCCTGGACCGTGTGCCTCAGGTGGCCCTGCTGGGCCCGCAGGTTGGCTTGGGGGCAGTTGCATTGCGGATGAGCCTCGCCGCACTGGCACCAGCAGTCGTCGTGTCGGCACGCCAAGCTGCCCTCTCCGTTGCAGCTGATGTAGCTCAGCGCTGCCTGGACGAACCTGCTCCTGAGATACTCGGGTAACAGAACCTGGAGACCTGAAGGACGTTACGTTATAGCAAAGCTTAGCAGGTCAGACCGTGCCTACGCTCGTTATTCTGTTTGAATCACCTTGGAGCTGAACCCTGTTCTCAGGGCTGTGAACCAGAACTGAGCTGACAGAGTCCAGGTTGTCGTAGTTGCTGCAGCCAAGTGGGCCGGTCCTCGTCTCCGTTACCTGCAGAGAGAAATAATTACCCTGATTGTAACACTATCGTAAAACAGCGCCTAATTTATCCCTGCTGTTATAATAAATGTTTGCAACATCACAGAGATTCATCGCTGGCAACTCTGAAGCAAACAGCAGGATTCTGCTTGTTCATCTTCTCGTTTTATGACTGCTTTGTCTATAATACTGAATAATAAAAATAATTCGGAGTAAAATCTGGCACCTTAATACAATTGGGCCGTGCCTCCCAAACTGGATTAGCAAGACGGGGATACTGATAAAGGGAGGTTTTACGATGCCAGCTGCGACTTTGAAGGTCCGTATGGCATGAACTCTTTTCTCAAAAAGTGCCTGGCTTGTGCTTCTGATGACATTTTGGATCAAATGAGACCAAGAACTAAATACCGAATTGAAGCCTGGTGGTGGCAGTGTTGTTTTTCTTCAGTGGGGATGAGGTAATTGTACATTTTTTTCAACATTTAAGGAACAATAAATGCTGTCAAGTAACCCTACATTCTTTAAGAGAAACTGTGATTTTTAAACTATAAACGATATATAACGATTAAAAAAATGCAGCAAAGCCACTAGGAAATAAATCACTGCAATCGTCTCTCAAAAGTTCATTATAAGATCACAAAAGAAAAAAATACAATGAATTAGAAAATTAAATTAAATGAAACAATGAAAACAAAACAGCACAAAGACTAAAAAGCTTCACGAAAAGGAAATCTCTGAATTTAACAGAAAACAGAATAAATAAATAATTCTTTTGGACTGAAACTTCGCTAAACTTACGCCAGACTTTTTTAATTGCCTGTTTCGCGGATCTGTGGACGATCATATTTGAGGAATACAAAAAAAATAATTTTTTTTTTGGTATTTCTCGGATCCGCGGCAGCACCAATGGTTGAAATAAAAAAATACAAAAATATTATTTTTTAGCTTTTTCCGCCCTCCGGTGGAGAGCCAACCGTTTTCTTCTGTTCATTTATTTTTTTTCCAGATTCACTTTAATTTATTTGTAGGTTAAATAAATTTCCTCCTTCCTTCTATTGATTCCACATAGTCGTCGAGAAAAGTGCTAAAAAATAAAGATTTATTATTTACAAAAGATTCCCTTTACACAGTTTCGAAACTTTCTAAAATGTTCCACTTTCTAAAAGTTCCTTCTCCATAACTCATATCAGAACTTTGACTCAGAGTCACACAAGGACACACAATCCTCATTTTCCTAACCTCAAAGTACTGCATTGTCTTTTTACTGGTGTCTAGCCAAGCTGCCACTGTTGGGCCCCTTGAGCAAAGATCTTAACCCACAGTTTCTTGGATTGGATTTTGTGAGGTTGTATTAGTTCGAGTATAAGTCTGAACAGGATTGTCTTTCTTTAACAGTATGGAAGCTAATAAGTAATTCTTACTCACTGCTTAATGTTGCAGATTTAAATACTATTTATAATATTTAACTTTTTAATGGTGAAAATTCTTTGCATTGCCTGTGAGCTCCTATATACACCAAAGGACCATTAGCACCATTATAAAGTCTGATGCACATATCCACACCTTCGTTATTTGAAAACTTTGGTGCCGTAATGGAAACTGGGACTGGTATTTCCCTCATTTAAAGTCAAAGTCAAATTTATTTGTTACACTTTTTTCAATGGACCAGTGTCTCAAATCAGCTTATATTAACACAATATTATATGATCTTAAAATCTTACTAGTCCCAAATTGAGCAAGTCTAGGGTGACAATGATAAGGAAAAACTGAATGTAAAAGGAACAAACCTTGGGAGGACCAAGACTCAAAAAAGGACCCTAACTCCTTGAGTGTTCATTAATTCCTATTTAGAACTATTCAGGGTCCTGAGAGAGCCAGTGCTTAGCCGGCAGCATAGGGAGCAAGGCAAGAACAACCCTAAATAGGGCACCAATCCATCATAGGGCACACACCATTTAGGCTGTGAGAGGATTGGCAACAAAAATAGGGGGCATACCTTTACAAATATGTGCATTTTTTTTATTCTGTTTTTATGTAAAGAATTAAATACTTTAATTTTAACTTTAATCTTATTAGCTTCTGTCCTTACTTATCCTGAGTCGATCTAATTTTAATGGTTGGAGTTTCATGTTTAGTGAATCCTAGCTAAAGGAAACGGTATTTCCTCTTTTTCTTTAGTGCAGATGAAATAATAAATCATGTCCTGCTGAATATATGACTACATGGGTTATGACTTAAAAACATTAAGTAATGAAGTCTGAATGTACAACCTGTCTTTTAAATGATTTATTTTCTTCCATTCACAACGAGCGCTATGCTCCTTTTGAACTTAGGTCTGGACTTCATTTCACACCCGCAGTCAGTATAATTACTAAAATTTAGAAATTACCACATTTAATAGTAAGCGCCACAAGCCAGAGACACATAAATCAGCTTCGTAATTACATATCCTGACCCTATAATTTGATAAAGTTGAAACGCTGACAATCGCCAGATTTCACCACACGATCATGTCAGGACATAAAAATAAAGTTTAACACATCCAAAGACTTTTCTAGATTTATAAAGAGGGAGAATCAGGTTAAAACAATTTAGCATCTTTAAATAAATTGACCCATTTTGGAAAGTTTTTGAAAGGTGCCTGAAACTCCTGTAGGAATGCCTAATTTTCCTAACTGGTACCTAGTACACTGCTCACAAAAAAGGGGGGATATTCCATTATTTTCCATTCCTTTGTTTTTGTAAGCAGTGTATTTACAGGACAGAAACATGAGCCTACTTGTATATTTTGAACTTCAAACAATATTATCAGGGAAAAAAGTTGAACTTGCCATGTGGCTGTGTTGTTTTTTATGTTTGTTTTAGATATTTAACACTGTATTTTACAAACCTGGGTTTTTAGTTTCGGATTTGCCTGCAACATATTACAAGCCTGCAACAAGGTCCCGGGTTCAATCCCAGAGTGGAGCGGCCTGGGTTCTTTATGTGTGGAGTCTGCATGTCCTCCCCGTGTCTGTGTGGGTTTACTCCGGGTACTCTGGTTTCCTCCCACAGTACAAAGACATGCGCTCTCGGTTATAGGTGTCTACAAATTGTCATTGACTTATTTTTTTGTGTATGCAAAACACCCCAGCCGTGTAACTGGAAACAGCTGCACGCCGGTCCCAAGCCCGGATAAATGGGGAGGGGTGGAGAAAGGAATGGCGAAACTAGTCCACTATCCTGCCCAAATACTGCATGGGTCACATCGATGAAGGACAGAAATGTGTGGAGATCAATGATCCATCAAGTGACCGAGAGTCGGCTGTGACCGTACGGTTAATCCTATCCCAAAGTGGCCCTTAGTGTGTGACTGTGTGTGTGTGCCCTATGATGGATTGGCATCCCATCTAGGGTTGTTCCTGCCCTTGCGCCCAGAGTTGCCGGATGGGCACCGGCTGGCCCGAGACCCCTTGTGGATTAAGGGGAAGAAAACGGATGGATGGATTACAAGCCTCTCCAGAACAGTCTCTAATTCTTAATGAGTGTGATTTGAGTGAGCATTCAGTGAGATCCCGTTTTTCCAGAATCAGACTATTTCTGCATATTAATAACCCACAGAATCATGACATGCTGCTAATGTCACTGCTCCACTGATACATTCAGACAGATGTGTGCTGGTTAAGCAGTGGAATTGCATGTCTGTAATAAAATGTACTTTTTCTTTTCATGAATGAACAAACAATGGATGCGGCCTCAAACTGAGAATTACTACACATAAGCCAACGTTTCGGTCGTGATCTGAGCATGGAGGTGCATATCAATGAATTATTTTCACCAACATTTACATAACTCTATTCATTCATTGCTGTTTAAACCATCAAAGCATCTTTAAAGGTTCTGACCCGTCCACTGACCTCTTATATAAAGTGCATCATCGTCTAAATCATTAAGAGGTCGTTAAAGTGAGCAGCCCTGATTTGGGATATTCAGTGCAACGTGAGCGATGAATAGACAGTTGTCCTGTCTGTGGATGCAAATGGACAAATGATGTAGCAGAGAGAAGCTTTCAGCTCAGGTATAAATAATAGAAAGTGTTAGAATGTGCATCCAAAGTCCAAATGTTTGGTCAGGAAAGAGCCAGTATAAGATTTGGACACAATAATCTATGAACAGTATGAAAGCACGGCAGTACATCACAGGTCCATTTGGTTCTGGTTTGAAATGAATCCAAAGTAATTAAAAAGAACAAATATGTTTTGAGCAAATTTTTGTTTGGTTGCAAAAATAATTGTTATGATAATTATCATCCATTGTGTTACGTCCACAAAGACCTAAAACCTTTGAACCATATCAATCCTGTCCCGTAAAATCTAATCGAAAATAAACCCAGTGTTTCTTATGTTTACTTTGCCGTTCTGGACTCGTTTTTTACAGTAAAGTTTTAAGTGGTGTTTGTGAATGTACAGCGAGTACGGAAAGTATTGAGACATTTTTCACTCTTTGTTTCATAGCAACCATTTGCTAAAAACCAAAAAGTTAATTCGATTTTTTTCATTAATGTACACTCAGCATCCCATCCTGACAAAAAACAGACGTAGAAATTTTTGCGAATATATTCAGACCCTTTACTGTGACGCTCATATTTAACTAACAAGCTGTCCTTATCCTTCTTGAGATGGTTCTACTCCTTCATTGGAGTCCAGCTGTGTTTAATTGGACTGATTGGACTTGATTAGGAAAGGCACACACCTGTCTATATACCGGTAAGTCCTCACTGCTTACAGGGCATGGCAATGTGAGGTCGTATATATTATAGAGCTTGATAAAGTAGAGGTTTGCTAAAGTAATTCCTTGCCCATGTGGCTCTATCAGCTATTCATGAATGACAGTTCTTGATGCAGTGCCGTCTGAGGGACTGGAGAGCACCTCTCTGAAATTCCTCCACATTACTTAAATAATCTAATCATACTATGTACTGATCATAAAGAAATATGCAAATCCCTTCCATTCTTTCCACTGTCTAATGATCTGCTGAGGGTATTGGCGTTTCTTTGACACGTTCCACCTGTCTAAACATTGTTGCAGACCAAGCTGGAATGTCTTCGTTATAATGCACCCTGAAACACTGCAAAAACTGTTCAGGAATGGTTTGAGGACCATTGACCAAGAGTTCAAGGTGCTAACCATGACACCTTATTCTCCACATCTCAATCTGATGGAGCATCTGTGGAATGTCCTGGATAAACAAGTCTGATTGGAGGCCAAACCGTGCAGCTTAGAGGACTTAAAGCATCTGCAAACTTGGTGTCAGATCCCACAGGAGACCTTCAGAGGTTTTTCTGAGTTCGTGTCTAGGTAGATCAGATCATTGGTGGCATGGGGAGGACCTAAATACTATTAGGCTGAAGGACTTAATGGTATGGTTGCTCAGTCGGGATGTCTGAGACCACTACTGAGAATGGAACCCAACTCAAAGCTGGTAACAACTTCAACTGGTATAACATGGATCATCAGAATTTTCCAGAAGTACTCAAGTCCAGGCTGTCATTACAGCATAGGGTTCCATATCAAACACTAATCAAGTTCAAACTGTTAACTTCTTGTACCTTCTCTACCACCCAAGTCTTGAGTCTATGAGAGCAGCATGAGGGAGACATTAAACACACACTGATTTTGTGCTAAACTGGCATCTTTAAGAGACGGTCTGTGGTTTGTTCAGCTGGGAATAAACCACAGCACGGCGTATTAAAGGCAGTACCGCATTCATCGTTAATTCATCGTAAGTACAATAGTGGCTGGAGAAATCCCTCGTTCTTTCAGCTCGCTTTTTCTCAAGTGGCTCTGGATCCTTGACACCCTATACGATGATGACTTCCTGTCTCTGTGTTGTGGTATGATATATTACATAGATAATCTCCATTCAGATTGTTACAGTCGATCCGAGGCTATTATTTAACGGTTCATCATGTGACGGTTAAAGCCACTGGCCTGAAATTACTGCATTCCATGACTGTGTTCATTTTAGATTTGAATAATTGTGCACAGAAGCGCAGTCAGATTCAGTATCTCTGATAAATTACTACCCTGAGTGGGCTATTATTTTCTACAGGGCCCAGAGGATTTGTTGTTTAAAATGAATTTGTCCTTTGCTTTGCGTAACCGGTTTATAATTGAAGTACAAGATTCTTTTTTTTATTTAAAAAACAACCTTGCAGGGAAGGGACACGATTATTTCCGATTTCTAACCAAAGTCTGCTGAACGTTCATTATTTAAAGAGGTTCCTTAATCGATCATGTCTTTCCACATGAACCATCCTTCATTCCTCCATCTACAGTGGATGGGTCACAATTGATGGGACCTGTCTTCATCCAGTCCTATTCTGCAAGTTGTTCTGTTTTTCACATTCAAGTCACTCATTTTTACAGACAGAAACACTTGGTACAATGCAGAAATATCACCTGGAGAAATTGCCAGTCCATTACAACGCATCTGACGTTTAGCTGTCTATTTGATTATGGGAATTAAAGCAACCAAGTTCATGAGAGATGGAAAACCAGGGTACCTGGTGGAGACCCCACTCTGGGACTGTCACAATCACCAGATAGAAACCAGAGACAATTGTGTTTACATTAACTTAATAATTTGATCATAATCAGATTTCTGCAGTTATTTGGTTATTCAAGTGTTCATGTAAACAGCACTCTTGGATTTCCTCAATTGAATTTTGGTTTAGAAAACGGATTATTAAAAATAGCTGGATTTTACTTCAGTAATTGCATTTCTCAGTGCATGTATACCCTTACTCTCTCAGAGCTGATTTTCCGGTGCCTGTTCCAGAACCAAATGCTTAGATGTTCTTCTGGCTCGGCGTTGCTCTGCTGGTCTCCATCAACAGAACCCAGTCACACCAGAGTGCAGTAACTCCCTCCATCGTTTGGACATTAGGAGACGTTGTGCCTCCAAGAACCTCCCACTGAGGACTCATTTATAATCTAGTTGTTTTATAATTTAGTTTATTTATTTTTATTACTAGTTTAAATTGTACTATTAATTTGTTATTGACTTACATTATTTACTTAATTTAATTTGCTACAATTTAATATACTTTTAGGTATTTACTTAATTAACATCTAGGCCACCCATGAAGGTCGGGTCCCCTGTTGTGTCTTGGTTCTCCCAAGGTTTCTTCCTACTACTATCATGGAGTTTTTCCTTTCCACTGTTGCCCTAGGCTTGCTCAACTTGGGATTGGCCTTTTTAGATAATGTAATATTGTAAAGCTGCTTTGAGACAATGCTCCATTGTAAAAAGCGCTATATATAAAAAATAAAATTGAATTAAATGGGTTTTCAAGTTTCCTCAGCCTATTTCTCAGGCCATAGACTCGGATGTTTGTTTTTCATGTATGATCTGGCAACCCTGGAATTAAATGTCGTACCTGAGAATTGGCTGAGAAACACTATGCAGTATATGCAGGATAAGGAAAAATTTCATGATTTTTTCTCTTCTCTCTGATTACATAAGTGCTTATAAACTCCTGTGTTTTGGCTGGAAGGGGTATAGAGTTCTAGTAAATTACAGATCTAGAAAAAACGCACCAAAAGCTGCAGTGAAAGGGCTCGATTGCCCATTTATGACTGTATTATGATGTGACGAACCCAAGTTTGAAAGTTTTGGGTCCAGTCCCCAACGATATGTTGTATATGATCATTAATCATTATACCAATGCTAAAACCAATAAAATCTAATGGTGGCCTAAGACTTTTGCACAGTTCTGTAGTTTCATAGCAAGCAGAGTTCTGGCGAGCTCAGACTATTTTGAGCAAGTCATTTTTGAGGTTGCACATTGCTAGTGATGCGGTCTGCGAACGATTCCAGTTCTTGGTGCTTAATGTCCATTCTGTAAGACTTTATTATTTACAATACCCTGTCTTAATCCTCAAAATGTAGTCGCCAATCCCAAGCTACCATGATCTCTAATGCAAGCATATGAAACTGATCATCTCTTCCCAGTGGCTAGCCCCGCAGCCCCGTGCCTTACTTAATCCTATTCTAAGCCTAGCGTGAGGCAGCAGCCTTGATGTTAATTCTCCGCACTGGGTGAATTGATGTCTGCTGGGATGTATCAGACTTTCGAACCCAAAATCAGCTTAAGCCCAACCAAGGGCACTGTGAATTATGACTCCTCACTCCGAGCTTTTCGTGTAATAGATACAGTATGTGTACAGAGAAACGGGCGCAGGCGTCCTCGCTAGCTGGTGGTAATCGATTTCACCCCCGAGAAACTGAAGAGATCTCTCCTCGCGATTTGGCGATCCTAATGGAACTGCCAGTATCGTGGGCATCTGCTGCATCGGGAGGGGCTTGCGCTATCTTTTAGCTCCATTATGGCTAAGATGCTCTCAATCTGGCTAGGCCTGACACATGCCTAATTAAACCCAATTAGACAAATCCCCTGGACTGCAGTAAAGAGGGGAAGAAAAAAGGAATCCGACTTGGCAGAGCGAGTGCGCAAATGGTTTCGTCGAATTAAGTGGGGAAGCTTCTAATGTATCAAAACACACGGATTAACGGTTAGCACAGGAGCTGGGGCAGTTGGAAGATGCAGTTAAAAGTGTGAATCGGTCCCAAACTGATCCTTGGGAGAGGCCCAAGGTCTACCCATCCACGTTCAAGTGGACAACTGGATAAAATATATAATAAGCCTTGGAGATAAATTTAGCTTCGTCTGTAGGCACGTCCTGAGAGTATTTTCCCAATCAGGAGTTTTAATGGGTATGAGCACGAGCACTAGTTAAAGTTAGTTATATTTTTATTGCTCAAATGTTGACCTTTGATGTCTCAGGATAATTATTTGTTATTATGGGTGATTCTCGCTTACGTTTTTATTTAGATCAATTTTCAAAAATATTCCTCCAAAAATGAGACAAGATGGTCAAAGCTGAGAAGTTTGAGGCGTATAAGAGATCTGGGTGGATCGTTTTCCTGTCTTCATTTGATCTCTTTCAAGAATCCATCTTTTTTCTTGCAGAATTGACAGCAATCACTCAGCTCTCACTGTTGTCAAGGAGAAACTACAGGGATATTCAGGAGTTCCCTTTTTTATTTCCTCTAGGCAACCCAGAGGAAATGATATTGCTCAAATGTTGGCCTTTGACATCTCAGGAGCATGATTTGTGATTCTCGCTTATGTTTTATTTAAAGAGCAACTATAAGGAAATAGTATTAGACAAAAATGAGACATGAAATACAAATATGAGACTCCTGAGATTAAAGGAGTCAAAGCTGGGAATTTGGTTTCTTGGCAGAAATATAGTTTTTGTCTTAATCAGCTTCAACACACATATTCATCCATCGATTCATCCATTATCTTCTACTTAATCCACACGGGGTAATGGGCCAGCTGGTGCAAGGGCACAAACAGCCCTAGACGGGGCGCCAATCCATCATAGGGCACGCACTAAGGACCACTTTAGAGACACAGATTAACCTAACACGCATGTCTTTGGACTGAGGAAACCGGAGTACTCAGAGTAAACCCATGCAAACGCGGGGAGGACATGCAGACTCCACACAGAAAGGATCCAGGCTCCACCCTGGGATTGAACCCATGACCTTCTTGCTGTGAGGCAGCGGTGCTACCCCACCGAGCCCCCGTGCCGCCTAATTCACATATTTTAAAACAAAAAACAACTGAATCTAGCTAAATTCATCTCAAGTTAAGGACTAAAGCTTGGTAACCTTTTATACTTGAAAGTTTCACATATTAAAAATCTGGCATAGAGAGAACATTTTCCCAGGTTTATACAAGTAAAATGTGAATTCATATCTTTGCTAGATGTACCGCTAATAAGGTGAATAAAATGACTATGAGGTCAAATGAGGTTAAATAGTAATTCACAGCATCAAACGGGAGAGCTGAAAACTAGCTGAGTTTATATTGAGACTCTTGTCTTTAATAAAGTGTGTTTTAGCAAATCGAGCACAAGGTGAGACTGAGATCTGCACTCTAGCTCGAGAGGAGACACGTGAGATTAGAGGTCTTCATCTCAGGAGACCCATTTGAGCAGCAGAACCATAAAGTCTCTTTTGTCTTTCCATTTCATCTCATTGTTATCTAGGAGAAACTACAGAGATATTAAGGAGAACCCCTTTTGATTTTCCTATCCTCTGAGCAAGCCTTGTTCTGAGAATAACACAATCTTGTCCTCAAGTCCTCCATGATGGCTCAATTAGGAAGAATTCAGAGCGCGTAAGCGCCTCCATCGAGTCAATCACAAAGAACAACAATTAAACGAGTAGTTTGTCACGTGTTTCCTCCCGCACATGCTCCTTTGTGTTGCCACTCTCTCGGCTTGAATGTAACAAAAGGCTGCAATATTTTCATACTAGGCTCCCGATATCGAGTCAATTTTAACAGGAGCACTCGGGCCATGAATAATGCACGGGTATTCAAGCCCCACTCCGGCCCAAAAGGAAGTGCTCGCTCCCGCCCCTCCCCAGTCACAGGATATCAGTGGCTTATTCATAATTCAGCAGGCTGGAGCACTTGACGCTAGCCGATGGGCCTCTTGAAGAGGCTCTTTTGATTTCCTTCCCACTCCCTCGCTCGCTCACACGTGGCTCCTCGGGCTCACATGACCCACGAATCACAGATGTCTTTATCAAGCCCCTCTGAGCTTTGAAAAGCATCGGCGGAATTTACTGTCTATGGGTATTTCTATGAGGAGGGGCTGCTAAAGTGCGGGAATGATTTCCCATTGTTACCTCACTCCCTCTGCATCCTGTTTTGGATCTTAAATAACAAGACGTTTATACACAGTGGCCGATTCGGGGCACTCTGCAGGATTACACAGCCAGGTTTTGCAGGTATTCCCTTTACCTCTCTATTCACCTCCATTGGAGGTGACCTGCTTGCTCTGGCCTGACATGTGCTGTGTAACTACACGTGGATCACGTTCAAAGCTGGAGACTCTACATACACAGGCCTCCATAGCAAGTCCGGTGCCCCTTGGGAATGTAACTGAATTCTGACACAGACATTTGTCAAAAACCTCTTCCTCCCATATCATATGCAGAGGAATGGATCTGCCCTGGCTTCCATCCAATGCAATGACTCATTGTTTTCTTGTGGCTTGGAGGACAAGCACATGACCGGGTGATCCCTATGGAGCCAAGCTAGAATGATGGCTAGCCTTGGGGCCACTGTTTAAGAATGAATAAGGTATAGTGTTTAACAACAGGAACACTTGTATACTTTACAGCAGATCTTAATCCGTTAACTAGGTTCAACAGTATTTCCCAGTTTAGCGTTTTAGGTTAAACTGCCTAGAGACTGCAGGAGCAAACTTAGGTAGCTAAACATTTTACAAATGCAAGGAAAGCCTGGAATTCTTTTCACTTGTTGAACAGCCCGATGCCATTATACATTTCCTTCATGGTTCACTGGTAAGTGTTAATTGTGACCTGGTCTGCATCACAGGCCATGGACCCTGTCCCATCAACAACTGGGTCCTGTAGTGGTGAAGCCAGGCACCTGTGACCACCTGCTCCTACCCCAGCAACGGTGATATTCAGACCAGTGGTGCATTGGTAGAGCTTTTACGCCAAACAGTTCTAGGGACTAATTTGCGAAGAATCTGAACCAATCATTACACACGTTGCATCATTCTTTCAGTTCCTATGTGCTCAGAAAAGATCCTTTCTTAAAGTAGGAGCTACAAAAGTCCCTTTCCACTGCATTCTAAAAACTAAAATCATCCAAGTTCCTGTGGTGAAAACACGCCTTAATGGGGGCACTTTCTACAAAAAAGTTCTATGAACTATGAACAAGTTTCTCCAGCACAAAAGCGTCTTTCTTTATGTTTATCACCTTGGGCAATACTGTTTACAGATGTTATATCCCCAGGTGGGGTACACAAGACAGACCAAGAAGAGTCTAGTAGTGCAGAGATTGAGAAGACAAACCTAAAGCGGTCTGGAGGACAGAACAGCAAAATCACAAAGGATCTGGTGCCTGTAGTGAGCTGGTCGGGCCAGAAGTGGGTTCTGTGGCACGTGGCACAGACCAGATGACAACTCTGCCATCTCTTTCGAACAGTTTTGACTACCTGCCTACTAATGGCTGGACATATACGGCACGGTGGAATGTTCTAGAAAAACAAACGAGGGCCAAAAACCCAGCAGTTCTTCAAGTCAAACTGACAAATTGTGTTTAAGCCTACCAGTGGTTGGCCTTTTTGTCTAATCATTGGCCAGTTTCCTCAACAGAGCATCTCTGCTTCACTTTGGATTCTCTCTCTGCAGGTTTGAAGTAGGGTGCATGCTAAGATTAGTTCAGTAAATAAATACTTGGCAGGAACACAGGCATGCGAAAATCAAAACGTAAGACGGAGAGCTTAGAAAACAGGACTAGGATGGTACTAATTAGTAAGTAATCAAGTACTTTGTTACTGCGCGTACGTTTTTTTTAGAGTCTCTACTTACATTTACATTTACATTTACATTTCCAGCATTTAGCAGACGCCCTTATCCAGAGCGACTCATACAGTCTTACAATTTAAGCAATTAAGGGCCTTGCTCAAGGTCCCAGCTGTGGCAGCTTGGCAGATGTGGGATTTGAACCCTGGACCCTGGTCCAAAGTCCAGTACCTTAACCACTAGGCTACCACAGTTCTTGCGCGTGTGCCAAAAATAACACGATCATGCTGCATCTCTCAATTTTTGTAACTTGACCCTCATTTGGCAGAAGTCATTCCAAATGGACTAATGCATTTTGTAGATTTTTTAGTTGTAATATTTTTATTTTGTTGTCACCGTGGTTACCTAAAGACAATAATGTCATTTGTATGATTTTTGCAGCCGATTCATGTAGTCGATTCTAACCATTATGTGCCCTCAGTGTCAGTGTGGTTCTTTCCCTCAATAAAAGACACCCTGTTTCAAAAATGTAATCAGAAAGGCTTTTTAAAGAAATACATTTTCCTTTTCCTTTAAATTATCCCCCTTCATTCAACTTTTTCAAGCATTTTTGTCAAATTACTTTTTTCCTTATGTACCTAATGTAAGCCTGCCACCTCTGACCGCTCGGCAAACACAGAGAGTTTTACCATTACTACCTACGCACGGGTGACAAATAGTGGCCACAGAACGAGGCCTGGGAATGCCGATCAGAAGAAAAGTTGAGACCCTAAAGGGTCTGAGCAGTCTTGTGACTTTGTGATCTATGTAGAAAAAATGAACAAATGTCAGACCAGAAACTGGTCTTGTTTTCTGCATAGCAGACCCCGTTTTCACCTCCCTCTCAGTATAAACAAGCCCAATTACTGTCTGATTTCATTCAGTACTGGAAGAAAGAACCGAACACTCCGACTGGCCAAGGTAGACATTAGGGCTGATGTGGACTTTGTTGCCCAGAGAAACAAACGCCATTATTCCTGATTGCTCTCTTCAGCACACTGCAGTGGACATTAGTAAATGTGCTGGTTATTTAAAAGGTGGTAAAGCGTGGGCTTTTTGATAACAAAGGCCTTTTTCGCCACAGGGGAGGTAAGAATAGCAAGAAAATGACTAGTCATGCGGCGCCTGAATGGGATAGTTCTGGGGACACTTGACATTTGCAGTATTTGCAGCCGTACTTGCACATTGTGGTGCGAGTATTAGTCTGGATTTAAATAATCTCGGCACGAAGCGGGAAGCTGAGCGCAGGGTCGCAGCTTGCAAACTGTTGTAACGCTTGCTGCAAATTTAAGGCTTCGGCGGAGTTGCGTGTGACAGATGGTCAGCGTTCTCAAGATTTTTTTTTCGAGCTTAAGTTGTTTGCAGCGAATGATCTCCTTGCATAAGTGTTTGTGCGGTTTGATTTAATTGTCATGTTAATTTTGGGTAATGAAAGTGATTAAATAGTTGAGACTAGTCTTCAAAGAGAAGCATGCAGTTACCAAGGAGACTTTCATACGCGAACACTTGCGTGTCAGTCATAATAAAGCTCTATCATCAGACGCAGAGAGAAAAGGTTTTGATGCCATCGTTTGATGCCTGTGAGGATTTACCAGCTGCTCGTGAGTAGGTGGATGTGCCAAGCGTATGCATGTCTAATGGAGCCGAACAATCCCGCAACAATAACGCCTTTCTTCCTTGCCTGTAGGGCAGTGCTTTTGCCCGAGTTTGAGTCTATTCTGCACGTGATGTTGTTTGACAGCTTCAAACAAACAGCCGGGCCGTCGTGCGCTCGCATGAGGCGGACATGTGAGGTCTCCGTGATGAATGAGGTGCGCCGGGTCAAGACGCTGCCGCATTTACAATTTGGGCACGTCCGTCAGTGACCGTCCAGGCCAGCCGAGGTCTCATCCTCTTGTGTGAGATAATTGCAGCTTAATTGTGAGGTGTTTGTCATGAGTGTTGTGGGTGTGAACGCAGATCCAAGGGCACGGCTGCTGATTGAGCCCTCACCGGCGGATAGAGAGCACCCAGGGGTGAACCTAATGGCCTCTTCTCATTTGTACCACAGTCTGCAATGACAGGGTTCATCCTGACCTCGGCTCGGCCAACACGTGCTACTGGCGCCCATGCTGAACGAAAACGCGTGACAAAATAAGAAAATGGTGTGTGGCGTAACCATCGCCTGGGTGAACTGTCACACATAATCAAGCTCAATTTGAATTTTGATTATTCCTAACTAGGGAATTAGAAAAGGGTCTTGTTAAGAAGATAAAAAAACAAAAAACAAAGGAAATAATTAACCTGGCTGCCACACGTTGGTTCTCGCCTTACACCCTTTGTTTCTGGACACTCGTCATCCCTTAATAAGCTGTAAGTGGGTTAAGCAGGTATTTGAGGGTGGATTGGAGGGTGTGTGAGCATGAAGGATGATGGGAAATGGAGTCCAGAAGTAACAAGACTGGAATTGGAGGGAGTTTCAGGGATTTTTTCCTTTTCACTGTCGACCTAGGCTTGATCCATTTGGGATTGGCCTTTTATGATAATGTAAGATTGTAAGGCTGTTATGAGACAATGCTCCAATAGAAATAAATTTGACTTCACTTGAATTGTAACTGTGTGCCCCCTTTGTCGCATGTTCGCACTGTAGGGGCTAAGAACTTTTTTAGGTCCTATTTCAGGATCCTTTCTCAGCACATAGGAACCCTGAGTGATGTAAGTGTGTGGTGATTGGTCCAGATGTTGTGTTTAAATGTAAAAAAAAAAAACCCCACACAGACAAATGGATTGTCATTTTAATTAATTAACGTTGTAAAAAATCTTTTCTTTTGCTCTACTTCCCGTTATTCGACGTTACCGGACTAAAATGAGCAAACCCTCACGCTCATGCTCTTAACAATCGATAGTGCGTGCCTCCACACACTACACGAACCACACAGACCACAGTCCGTATCATCTTATGTGAACATGTGGAAATTGATTTAACAAGGTCTCGTTATGGTCCTGACGAAAAGCGCGGAGGCTTCAGAATCCGCCGGTATCGTGGAGATGATTAGCCCTGTTCTGTCAGCCTAGTGGAAATGTGGAGAGAAAAGGTCCTTAAAAACATCTTTCTCTCACATGGACACGAGGCGCAATTATCTTTGCCACCGCTTCAGCCAAGATCCACCCGTCACGTTGAGTGGGAACGTCAGGCGACGGGCGTCGTGCCACCCGAAGGTCAGAGAGCCCATCTTGAAGCCAGATCTCACCTCCTCTCCATATGTTCCTTGGCAAATACTAAAAAAGAAAAGCTAGAATAGCTGCATAATTGAGGGATGAATCTGTTACCTATGCCAATGCTGAAACAGCCATATTGAAAGAGAAGCTCTGTTAAGGTGACCTGGTTTAACATTACGACATGGGTACAGAAGAAATGTTATATCATACTCTAACTAATATTGCTTAAAAATGCAGTATACACTGGCACCTTAAACCGCTGGGCCAAGAGCCATTAGAGATTTTATATAGTATATTTGCATATTACATAAGTATTAAAAAACGAACACTTTCAATTGCATAGCAGTACAGAGGCTTCATGTGCCACTGTTATGGGACGCAAAGTGTCAGGTTATATAGTTTTCTGATTTTCCTTAGCTGTTCAAACCACGTGTCATTGATAAATGCAAACTGTGTGCCCTCACAGGACCACTACTCCCGTCACCACGGAGGGCAATTCGTCGAAACGTTTAAAAATGTTCCCCGACTCAAAGTCTTTCAACTGGACAAAATGTTTTAAAGGCTTGTCTAGTAGTCACCAAGAGATATACCACCCAAAAGTTGCATCTGAGAGCCTTGTTATAGGGCAGCTGGGGAAACACTTTGACGCCGTCTTGTGGCAAGTTTGCAATCAGACCACGCCTGCAATCGTTTACTGATCTGCCCGAGACAGAATGCATGCCGAGTTGTGCAACCATCCCACAATTCTATCTGGGTGCATTTTTTGTGCACACTGCTGTGTTTTCCCGGTAACCCGTCACACCAAACTCGAGTTTAACAAATTGGTGACTTGCCAGACAAAGCTCAATTCCTGCCATTCACTCAAAAAACGGCCTGGAAATCTAACTTTTATTTATTTACAAGAAACGATTACGCTTCCGAACATTTTGGTCACAGTGTGGAAGAGTCAGCCATGCTGAGCTTTAGTTAGAGATCGAATCCTTTGGGACCAACCTTCTCTTATGCACATAATACATTTGTGCTATGTGCAAAGCCCATCTGTTTGCTTGGTGAAATCCCAGCGGTGTTAACCCAGGGTTGTGGTTGTTTACCGCTGAACAATCTGAACCGGTGAGGATTAAAATCTCCCTTCGCCATGATGCATGCTGTTTTAACGCCCATAAATCCACCCGTGACATCATACTGACCAAGGATGATGGTGTTATTGAGCAGACCTTGCGGAAGGTGTTTGAATTTGTCATGACCACTAGTCTAAACGAATGCCCACATGAGATTCTCTTTCTGCTTTCCAATTCCTTCACAGATTTTCTCTCCTTCAAAAGTTGTCCTCCTCCACCACCACCACCGTGGGGTACATTTAAGTGGGCTCCGTTGATGTCATCCAATGAGTCAATGATTACACATCTTCAGCACACGATGATGATGATTATGGTTCCACAGCTCCTCGGGACACCAGTCCCATGTGCGGGTGTGTGGAGACCGTGCCATTCGGCGCCTCCTTCCCTGTCGCCGTTGTCAGGTGGGGCCTGATGGATTCCCTCCGTGTCGATGCCGGGGCGGAAACTGAAATGACACGGGTGATTCTCGCGCTCCTTGTCCCCTGCAGGTCTAGGACAGGCACGTTATTGTTTGCCCCCTGGGTTTGACATGCACCTCTTTGAGAGCACGGGTCCCCCAGGGACAGACACACAGCAGATAATACCTACATATCAATTTACCCTCTGTTAATAACACAGGCTCGCTCTAATCTGGCGAGATAACAGCCAGTGCTCGATGAAGTGTGGCCGTCTGAAGTACGACTCAGTTATGAGCAGCAGGAGAGCGAATTGTTCCAGCTGTCTCCCAGTACTGGTTCTAATGTTGACTCACTGAGAAGAATGTCATGTCAGAAGTCGTGATTAAGTTTGGCATGTTCTCTCCATGTCAGCACTTATTTGGTGTTGGTATTCCAGCTTTTACAGTCCATGTTTTATATCTGCATATAGCTCATAAAGAGTGGCTTACATTTGAGCCACACAGATATTATAGCTGTGTAAGGCCACAACACTGAGAGCTTTGACCTCACAACCTGACGATTTGTAGTACAGAACTTAAACCCCGTCCCATGGCTATGACCTGGCTCCCGAAGCTAAAGAAATGAAGGAATTTACAAAATGAAAAGCGTTTTTGTTATTTAAACTACTAGTCAACCATTGGCCAATATGATACAGATGGTCTTTATACTATTGCTAAAGCAGCCAATCTAATGGTGGCCAAATACTTTTGCATAGGTCTGGCTGTTAATGTTCAAACTTCTTTGGACTGCACAAGAGTCACCTGGGCATCCTGATGAAGATTCCAGACACTGCTATTGCTCATGCTTAAAGGGGGTGGTGGTAGGGGTCACACTAAACCTGTTTTTAAAATACTTAATAGATATTTTCCGGTTGGATTCTAATTAAGGGACTGAGAAATTTAGATCCCATTTTTAAAATTAAAGTATATCAAAATCTAACGGTGGCCTAAGAATTTTGCACATTACTCCACAGTTTAAGCAATTTGATCCTTGCCTTGGTTACTATATGTATGAGTTTGGTATGTTCTTCACATAGCTCCTTATGCTTGTAAAACAAAACCACACAGAAGCTGAAATTAGGCCTGACCCTTTCGCCTGAGTCTGCTCCTCTACTCGACTGCCTGAATGTATAATCGATTATTTTGATCAATCTCATATCATGATGCGTACCATTTCATTATCCTCAAATTATTTCTATATCATTAATATCTAATAGATCAATAATCAATCAAATGCTCACAAAAACATAGGGGATATTTTATAATGAAACACCCCATAATGATATATCCCCTAATTTTTGTTAGCAGTGTATTTTGTTTCTGCGGTCCATAAACAAGGATTGTGATTGGCTGAGGTTTGGCATTTCATCCAGTCCCGTTGTGAAAACGAACTTGCCCCTAAAGAGGAGGCCAGAAACATTCCTGTGTTTACTTTTGTATATATTCTCACAGCAGAGTGGCCATTTTCCCTCTGACCTACAAAGTTTTCCTTTTTCCCATTTCTTCTGCAGCAGCACAGGGGCAAAGGGTCATTCTTCGAGGTAAAGTTTTCATCGTGCGTTCAGAGGAATGGCATTTTCCCATGTAAGTGCTCGAGAGTTGAAAAGGGCACATCAGAGCACTTGGGCTTAAAAGTTTAAAAAGTGCCACCTAAGCATTCGGGCCAGCTCGGACTGAAAAAGTGTTTTATTTCTGGAAACAAACAGTAGCAAATATATCCATGATGCACGTTTTGCGTCACATATTATGTTTTAGTCACGCCAGTTCCTTTTCCACATGTAACTCTTTAGGAGTTGGTTTTCACATACCGGTTTTGTGTTGTGCATGATCAAAAGTACTAGGAAGCCTTTAGATGAAACATAGCATTGTTTAGGAATGCTGTATTGATAACATATAATTATTTTTGTCGTTTTATTAGAATGATTAGAATACATCCGGAAAATCCAGAATTAAAAAAAAAAAATCTCAGTATTAAAAATCCTGAAAACAATCACCTTCTCTAGGCTACACTGACAAGTATTTAATGTGGCTTCCTCTAACACTTGATCAATAAGAACTTCATCAGGATGACCCTCCCCTCCTTTTTGGAAGGGTAACCACCTTTTTAGAAGGGGAACAGGGTGAAAAGGTTTGAATATGCTCACAAAGTCGAATCCGGTTAATGGGACCACATCGGGACACAGTCATTTTGGTCCTAATAACCGGCTGGTCTGATTAAACGAACATGTCCTATGTTACAAGACGGGACGTGCTATGTAACATATTAAATGTTTATTAAACCTTTATTGT
>JAVSBV010000079.1:2981947-3003305 GCA_033117975.1 Parotocinclus spilosoma | reverse complement strand
ACTGTAAAAAAACAAGTTCTTACTAAATTCCAGTCAACGTTTGAAGAACTTATCCAGTGTGATCTGACGCACTTTTGATGTGGCTAAGTGGCGACTTGTGACTTGTTTTTTGTAGTAAATGAAAATGTTGGGCAAAGACCTGTAGGTGGCAGTAGAGGGCTGGGGAAGAAGAAACTCGGGAGTTTTCGGGTAGTGATGCCAGAGACAAAGAGTTTCTTCACGGATATTACAAACTGTACACGTTCTTTGGTCCGATTGAGTGGAATTTGGTCCAAATAAGCGAATAACATTCCACGTATTTAAAAGGATTTGTTTCGGTACTTTAGGATTTGGTCCAAATAAGCGGCTGGTCCCATTAATTGGGTCCTATTAACCGGAATCGACTGTATATATATATATATATATATATGCTACTAGTAACTTGTTTATTGTTCTTTTGCTGGAGAACTTTTCTAGCAGTAATTTTTTGACTCTGTTAGTTTAGGCGCCGATGTCGTTACTATTCCTTTTTTTCTTTATTTCCGGTGGCCTTTGGGAGAAAGGCTAATATCTCGTGTGTCGATTCACAGCATGAAAACTTTTTAATTCTATATGAGGTTTTCTGTACCAAAACTTATTTTCTAAGCGAAGAAATAAAACGAAGAAATACATTATTTATGAACGTATTCCCAGGCCAATAGTTAATTGTTTAGATCTTCACAATTGCTTTGATGTATTCAGCTCGAGTAGTAACCTCTATTAAAGAGCTGCAACTTTTCCTTTCTTTATCTGCAAAATGATTTCTTTTTATCTCTTGGCGACAGAGAAACGCTGCACTGATGTCGAATGGCTCCTCGCTATGTTCTTCTGCCAGGGATCTCTGATTACAGGACCTCCCCAATGTAGCCACCTTTTACACCGCCATAAACCAAGTGTTCTGTTCAAGCCAGCTGTGTGTAAAAGTTTGAAACAGTCCTGGGCTGGACCGCTCGTCCCTTAGTGCACACTCAGCCTTTTAGCAAGCGGTAATAAAGTCAAAATCCACAGCACAAACCCGAGCGAGGATTAAAGGGCTCAGGCGGCAACTGGCTCCTCGGTCCCCTAAGCGGAGCGTGCAGAGCTCTTAGTGCCCTGTTGTACTCCGGATGGCGGAGGAAACTGAAGCGGTCTCTGCAGGATGATCGTCGACATCTGTCCTGCCAGGGAAGCTGGCAGAGCCGGTACGAGGCAATTTCATGCAAATGTCAAGCTTACCATGGAAAAGTAAAGTTTGTCTTACTTTGAAATGACTATATTTATCAGCACTGACTGAGTTTGTGAGGATATTTTATGTTTTTAGGCAAATAAAAAAGAACATTTAAATGAAGTCAGCCACGCTGCATGCTATCTTAGAGAAATAAGGAACCTATAATATGTTTAAAAAGAAAAAAGAGAGAGTAAATCCCTTTGGGTCCAGGATCATGCCAGGGATAAGACTCTAAACTAATCCTAATCCAATAGACCTTATTTGAGACATTTTTGCCTTCAATGAGTAAATACGGGTTCGTTTAAGCCTTTTGCTTATTAACTGACCTGACCAGGTTAATTATGTCACTTATGGGCTCAACACTGGCTGCTTGTCCGACTTTACAACCTTTTGATTAGTATTCCAGACCATTAAAACGGCCTATAACGGATTACCAGTGGTGCTTTTGGTGTGTAGAAACTACAAGGGACCTATACTAAGAGACACCAGAGCACTCTTACCCTTTCTAGCAGCTCCCCTCTGAGATGTGAACATGCTCTCACTCCTGCTTTCCCTGTTTGATTCCTTAACTCGTTCCTCTCCTCCGTTCCCCGTCTTTCATTCGCCTCTCTGTGTTCCCACCTTCTGATCTGCTCTAGGTCTCACTATAGTAAAACTATGGGTTCCCAACATGCAAGCTCCACCATGTTCTCTAAACCTGGCGTCTCATTAAGAAGGAATGTTTGCATAAGCAAAGTTCGTATTTTTAGTGCACTTGTTTGTTTTATGCGTTTTGTGTTCTCACGGAAGAAAGATAGGACGCGTTGCCCTGCCGAAGTCCTCAGCGTTTTTTTTTTTATGCCACCATAGGGAGGAGAGTCGCAAAGAAAAAAATGTTTTCTTCGCTTCTCATTACGAGCGTTTCAGAGAACGGCAGGGAACGCCGCGCTGATGGCACGCCTTTGGTCGCTTCCAAAATTACCCCTCAGTGGGCTCTGTGATGTGGCGTTTTCCTGTAAACAGGTTGGTGGATGGGTGTTCCTTAGACTTGGAAAAGTAGATTTAGTGCAAACTTTCTCCAACAGCACACCCAAACTTGCCTCCAGGCTCCCCTTGCAAAGAGCAGCACCAGGGGCCAGGAACTCAATAGAGTTAGCGACCTGGCAAAAGCAAAGCTGACTTTGCATTAACTTTAGTTGGTGAACTTTAGTTTTATTTAATTTATTCCTTTTCATGTGTATTACTATATACGCTTTCATGTTGTTCACACCAAATTCTGATCCTACTCTCCACGTGCGAATCCGAGCCAACGTCTTTCCCATTTTCTATTGTCCAGTTACAAATTGTACCTCCGGTTGCCTTGTATTAGCTGACAGAAGCAGCAGCAGTGTGGTCTTCGGTTACTGTAGCCCACCTGCTTCAAGATTGGTGTGTACAGAGATGGTCTTCTGCATATGTTGGTTGTAAAAGTGTGAATATTTGAGTCACTTCTGCTGTTCTGTCTGCTCAAACCAGTTTGGCCACCTCTGACCTCTGGCATCAACACAGCATTTTTGCTCAGAGAACTGCTCACTGGATGTTTTCTTTTTTGGTTATTTTCTGCAAACCACAAAAATGCCGCTGTGTGCTAAAATCCCAGTAGATCCCAGTTTCTGAAAGATTCAGGCTCATCTAGCACCAACAATCATGCCACTTTGAAAGTGCCATATATTCATTTTGAACTTCAGCTTGACCATGTCTACATGCATTGAGTTGCTGCTATGTGATTGGCTGATTAGATATTAAATATAAATGCTTTATATATATATATATATGATGCACTTAAAGCACTTATTATTATTACAATTTATGCTGAATACAATTAAACTTTCATTCCTGTTCGGTCGTTTAGTTTAAATATGCATATAATTGCATTGATTTATTTTTGCAGTAAAATAGCTAAGCACATTCATTTTAATCTATCAAGATTACCAATGGTGGCACATAAATTAACCAATGTATCCTGACACCAGCACTAATAATCACCAAAACACTACACAACATGCCTGCACCCATGGAAATACGCCTAGACAAGCTGGAAAAGGAAACAAGAATCAATGAGTTCCTGGAGCAGTACAACACCAACACTATAATAAAATTTAATAAACTGGTAGAACAGTAAATACCTGCTAGTAAAAATGATTAAATGGATATTAATCATTTAATATTGTAATTTAAAGGTCACCATTTTTGTTTATTTGCTGGATTTCATTTGTTTGCTGTAGTATAGTTTAGTAATTTAGTTAATGTGTAGAATCCTAAAGAAAAAGATCGAATTTGATTATTGTTACTCTTGTACTAGTAGAAATATCTTTATCCTCCAAATGTAACAAATTTTAAGGCAAGTAAAAAACAATTTGAAAAACATAAACACAACATCTTATGCCAAATTTGCTGATCTAAAAACTGTTCTATAAATGAAAGAAACCCTGATCTAGTTTATCTCAGAACGACAATGTCATTTTTAAACATTGCAAAATGTTAGGACTGGCTTTACAAGTTCTAGGGGGGAAATTAGAAGGAAATTTATAATGATCAATCTGAAATATCCAACGAAATACAGAGTAAAAATTGAAATAATCAGAAATTCCTTGTTAATAAAGTACCACAAGTTTTAACCAAAAACCTAATCATTTGGGGCAGTTAGTGGTTTAGACTTGTGACTCATTTTCTCATGAAAAAATGAACTAATATGATGTGTGTCCAGTTGTTTGCCACATGATCCCATGACAACATGACCGTATAACCAGCCAAGTCTAATGAGAGGGCCCCTGGCTGGAGGATCACAAGCTTCTGGTCTAGAGGTTTGGTCCCCAACTATCCGCAACATGAATATTTCACTGATGACCCACTTTTCAGTCACGGAGACCTTCCTGACTGTACATGGCCATGTCCTTCCTAGAGCCAAGTTCATGAGCCACTGAAGTAAGCCACTAAGAGACGCTGGACTTAAGGTTTGTGGAATATTCATTAGAACATGAAAACAGACCTATTTACCATACGCTCTGATGCTCTTGATTGCTTGAGTCCCATATGTGGGTCAATGACAAATACAAGTTCCAATAAGGGTTTCATCAAGTGCTAATTAAATATGTTGTCACTCTTCTCTCAGCTGCTCCCATTAGCGGTCGCCACAGTGGATCAACCTGATCTGCGTGTTAGATACGGCACAGGTTTTTTACCTGATGCCCTTCATGATAGAACCTCCATATAAATCTATGATTTGGACCAGCACTAGCAGCACGAGAAGGTTCCCCTCAAACCCATAAAACACTTTGGGGATGAACTGGAATGCTAACAGATAACTAATATTCTAGCTCTATGGACCATAGGGCAAACATAACAATGATTGCCCTATGGTCCATAGACACATCAGACACGTCATAATAATTTCAGAGATGGACCAAACCCTGAAACCCACAGTTAAAAGGCTGCACCTACATTTTGCCTAGGGGGAAGGAAATTGTAGACCAACCAAAGGAGGTCGGTCCCTTTTTGATTCTTGGTTCTCCCAAAGTTTCTTCCTTCTACATGCAGGGAGTTTTTCCTTGCCACTGTCGCCCTAGGCTTGCTCAATTTGGATTGGCCTTTTAAGATCATATGAAGAAATGAAGGAATTTGAGGAATCATCCTCAAATTTGTATCATCTAATGATCGGGAACAAAATGACTCCAGCCAAGATGCTGCCAATTATGTTTTGATGTTTTTGTTTCTACAAGCTGCATCAGTTAGACTTTTGCCATCTCCATTGTTTCTCCACTAGCCATTGCAATTTTTTTAACGAGACGTATGCTTGCCGTGTGTTTGCGTGAACTCTCTCAACCCAGTGAAGAGCAATGAAGTCAGACACCCACCTTTCTCTATATGGTTATGATGGTGAAGATCCATCTGACAAGAAGACGCTGCTATGCTAGTGAGCACTGTCAGAGTGTACCATGTTCAGTTGCATTGGCAGTTACTTCCTAGAATAGCTGACTCCTGAACTTTCTACTTCATCGTGGAATAACGTGGTCATGGCAGACAGTCATCACTGGAATCAAGGCAGGAAGAGCATATCAGCTTAGATGCAGTTTTGGATTTTTATAAGAAATGTTATGGTGTATATTGTGAATATGATACACCATATGGACACTGACTTTAACTAGTGGAATGAGACAGGTAACCAAACTTATACTACGTTGGAGGAAACATCTAGGACAAACAACAGCAAGGTAATGATGCAGTTGGCCACACTGGTTTAAAGCACCAAACTTTTGAGCACTACTTTGGAAGCTACATAAGGTCTAGTGAAGTACACCACCATTAGGCACTTATCTGGCATTCTCATGGATCAGTCGTGGTTTCATGGAAGCCAGGAGAACTGTAAAGTGCTTTGGAGGAGGCATTATAGCCCACCTGTCTCAATGAAGGCAAATCTAGATACATTGTTATTCTACAGAACCACATACTTCAAATTTATTCATTTTGACTCTGTTTACCCTTTTAAACGAGGTGTGAAGAGGGCCATCAATGAGCAATTGAAACTCCCATTGTTGAACAAGTGGGGTTATTTACAAAACCACTTATCATCCAGCTACAAAGTTGCTTGGAGATCCCTTCCTAGGTGGTTTAACCCCCATTCGCACCTTGACCAATGTGACCCAAACTCTTTACATATTGGCAGGGTGGGTTGACGGCTCAAAAACTGGTCCACCTTTGTCCACCCCTATGATCCTAGTGACTTATGTATTGACAGGGTGACAGTCCAGGACTCTTATGAGTACTTCCAAGGTGACAAACCCTATAGTATAATACCTGGGATGCCCCATCAGGTTGAAGAACTGGAGAAGCCTTTTTAGATGAGGGTCAAAATGTTTTCTGAAGCAATACGAAATCCTGTAGCCTTTAACTCAGACACTGTAGTCTACCAGGTGATAGGCTTTATCACAGTTTACCATAAAAACTAAAGTGAATTCCTACAGTTATGTCTACAGTCTGTATTTCCAACTGAAGCCACTCTTTCATTACAGTGCAAAGATTACGACTGATTTTTATGTCCCTTTTTCAATTGCTACACAGTGTTTCTTATTTTTTAACGTAACCTGTATAACCGAAAATGAATGAACATAAACAAAGCACAGAATTTCATTAAAGCCAGGCTTTCTGTGCTCACTCGATTGCTAAGTGTCCTTGAATTGGCCAGTCATTGAGGGCCGTAGGCAGCCTGTTAAAAGGGGGTGGTATGAATCGTCCCAACAGGCCGTTTGACTGGACAGCCCTGCCTCTCTCTGGCCTGGAGCTGTGCTGGCATAGGCCGAGGGGAGAGGTGCTCTCACTGACTGATTACGTCTCTGAGAAAAGTAGAGCCCGGGGAGTCTATTAGAAATGCTAAGGCCAATGACAACGCAGACAGACGACACACCTAGACTGCCAGTGCGCATATTCACCCTCGTCCATCACCTCGCTCGAGAGTAGTATCCGTCTTTTAGCTAGCATACATTCCCAGTTTGTCTTGCTTCGTCTACCTGAAACATTTAAGCCCTTATTAAGTCGTTATCCACGCAGATGTTTAAACTGTATCGCTGGCTGTTGCCTTGTGGAAAATTATTTCTCCAGCCCTTCACATGTAGTTCCTGTGGCAATGATCGCACATTGTGCCTCTTAACGTAAATGTAATCAGGAAACACTTAAACAATAGGCTTCTGCCCTCCCACATCAGCAAGCAGTAAAAGACGGCACTTTGTTTCTAAAAATAAGATCTGTTTGACATTTGAAAGTCAGCACGGCCCACTGCTATGAAGTTCTCCGGCGGCTGGAACACAGGCCGGAACCCTGTGAGCTATTTCCAGCATCTCTGAAAACCCGTTATTGTAAGCGTGTAATTACAGGCCTTGACGCTGCACTTAATTCCCAAACAATATGGTGTACTTATACACAAGGCCGTCAAATTATGCTCGGCCCATCATCCAGAAAGAGCTGTCAGGATGTGGATGCCGGAGCTGCCGTGCAGCGGCCGCCAGATCCACGCCACCCTCAATTCTGCTTTCTCATTATCCCAAACCCTGCTCCGCAGCCCTAATGAGGATGATGGAGAGGAGGAGGCCTCAGCTCCACCACAATGAGTTTCACAACTCAATGTCAAAACAATGCCGGGACTAAACAGTAGGACTGGGTTGTCCTTTGTGTTGTTGTTTGTGTTTTTTAAGTGAAAGTGATCAGAATTGATGTATACAATGCTGCAAGATCTGTACGAAAATGTCGACAAAGAAATGGTTAGGGTTACAGTAATGGAATTAGGAATTTGTCAGATTCCAAGCTTAGAGAGAGAGAGAGAGCTGGGTGCATAAATGCAGGTTTCATGTACTTTTGGTGCAGTTTAGAGTAGCCAATATAAACCTTCAGTGGATAAAATGGCAAAGACACGTGGAGGAGATGAAAACAACCCCCAGACACGTCACAATAATTTCAGAGAAGGACCAAACCCTGAAACCCACAGTTAAAAGGCTGCACCTACATTTTGCCTAGGGGGAAGGAAATTGTAGACCAACCAAAGGAGGTCGGTCCCTTTTTGATTCTTGGTTCTCCCAAAGTTTCTTCCTTCTACATGCAGGGAGTTTTTCCTTGCCACTGTCGCCCTAGGCTTGCTCAATTTGGATTGGCCTTTTAAGATCATATAATGTGCAATACACCATTGTTAAAAGTGCTATAGAAATAAATTTGACTTTGATTTTGTGAAGGTTCTTTCTTATATTTGTACATATTTGATTTAGCTATTGTCAGCTCATTTTTTTTAACAGAAAACTACATTTTAACATAATTTTGGATTACCATTCACACACTTACAGAGGATTTTTGTAGTTAGATGAAACACTGGAAAGATACCAACAAATGACTTGGATCATTGCATATTTTATTTAATTGAATTTATGATTTTTTATTTTAATTTTCAAATATGTTTAAACGATGTACTTTCTAGTTTAAAAGTAATATTTTATTATTGCTCTGCTTATCTGAGACAAATGTCCATAAAAAAGCAAACAAAGCCAAATACCCACAACTGTTTGAACCTATGGCTGTCCTGTTTTAACCTTTTATTTATTATTTATCTTTTTATTAAACGCAGATTCTTTAATTTTCCTTTCCACTTCCACCATAAGCTTCCTCATTAATATTATAGGCCTAGATGTTTGCAGAAAGCTGTAATAAAAATGGTTTGCAAACAAATAAATTGGTTAATTTAAATAACTTCTTGACCTCACTATACTATAGGCCACATTATTACCATTTAACATGTAAGAGACTTGCAAGGTAAGTTTTCCAATTAACTTAAAACAAAAGTATCGGAGGCAAACGTTCCTGACAATAAAATTGGACGGAAGTAAAGATGAACTTAATAAACCATGTTTTGAACCTATACCCCCTCCCCCACCCCCTGTGAGATACGTTTAAGCAGTGAATGGATGAAGTTGGCAGCTTATTTAGGGTCTCGTTCTCACCTGAACTGTCACTTCATGTGTTTACTTCACACACACTCCTCATCATTTTCCCTGCACTTGCTTGGCTGTCAGAGAAATGGAGTTGAGTCTCCTCCAGTCCGGAAAGGAAATGACAAATAAGTACTTCCAGCAGACTGGAAAAGGCAGCGAGGGCAGAACACGCGTCAGTGGCTTCAGCACAGGAAATAGGGGGGACACATTACAGTGTCACACAAAGGAGAGCGTTTCCAACACGGTGCTGTGTGTCCGGCTTGTGCGAGGCAATTGGGAGGAATCTTATTTTCCCCTCGTGTCCTCTCGTTCTCTATTGGGAGTAAATGAAGTTCCCAAATTGCCAAGTAACCAAGCAACAAGAACCTATCATTTCCCCCGTTCT
Organism: Parotocinclus spilosoma; assembly: GCA_033117975.1. Lineage (NCBI taxonomy): Eukaryota > Metazoa > Chordata > Actinopteri > Siluriformes > Loricariidae > Parotocinclus > Parotocinclus spilosoma. The sequence goes on along the minus strand of JAVSBV010000079.1, from coordinate 2,994,211 downwards.
TGATTCTTCATCAGACTGGTGTTCCTCAAGAGGCTTTTCTGAAGCACCCCAATCTACTGCTTTTCCCTTTTGGTGTTGGTTTTGGCAAGTGCCACTGACCTTCTGCTTTTAATTGGTGAAAATGTTAGCAGCATATGTGCTTGGTCCGTGTTGTGCCCCTTTGCCTCTGCCCTCGTCCAAGACTCAGAAGCCAGGGAGGCTGCCACTCAGCATTAGGTCCTGTGTTCCCAGAAGATGTGGCCATTTCACACATCCCAGAAATTATGCAGCTTGAGAGCTGAATTTGATAATACGCTTACTTTCTCCACACACCCGCAGGGAAGGACTGGTGGAATTATATGCCATGTTAACGTCTATATGCTCTGAGCCCGTCTATATGACTGCCAGACATGTCTGGATCCTTGCTCCATATTGAAGTACAATAGCGGGAATGAAGTCTCTCTGGACACCCGTTCAAAATTGTCCTGGTCTAATATTCCCTGTGGAACATGAATTTCCTCTGGAAGCAAACTGGTACAAGAGCTTCCAGTTAGCACCTTAGTAAAGGCTAATTACGCATCCGGCACAACTGGACGTAGGTTCACACCGATGAAACGAACCTTTCACGGTATATCATATAAAACTCGCAAAGAATCAGTGAGAGTAAAACAGTGTTGAGTTATTTGAAAAAATTGCACAGAGAAAGGGCACCTCGTACAGAGAAGCCGAAGTTCCATCCAAATTATTGTCAAAAGCACTTAGATCACCTGGGTCCTGAGCACGCTGGGTAAATATTTAGAATTTCCTTCATAAGGTTTGAGGGATCATGATTTGATTACATAGCCTTACTACTTCAACACATCACCCTTATTAAACCTGAATTCACATCACGACCCAGCTTGCTGCCACCAAAAACAAGGATATCTGATTGGCATGGAAGTTTTTCTGTGGTTCCTTTATATAATAGTGCCATATGCAGAGAGGAAGACGCGGATAAAAATGGATGCCACCTTCAGAAGCAGACCACAAGCTGTTTCTTGAAGATCCTGTAGTCAGATGATTGGCAGTGGTCATCGTGATGGGGTTCTGGCCACTTGAATGCAGGCATTCACAAGGATATTCTGGTAGTTCCAGCATCCTGTTGCAAGAGCAACCAGGTATTAGAACAAATTGAGTCTAGCATTGCTTCTACCTTTAAAATCAAGCTGGCTGTGTAAAGAAATAAGGTAAGTCTTTCATATCCTGTACATCTCAAAACCTAAATGTCTTTAAAAATCTTAAACAATTTGAAAAATCACAGGAAAACACTTTTACACACAGACCAGAGTGATGGGATGCCGTAAAATACCTCAAAAGTAACTCACAAATGGTTGCTAGCTATCAACAGCTATGTGAGTCAAATTTCAGAACAGTACTGCTGGAGCTTTTCTGAAAGCTGGATGAATTCAAATTTGTTAGTTACCAGCAGTTTTTACAGTTGTCTGGATTATGTATGAATTATATGATACCTCGTGTTTAGATAACAATTATTATGATTATTATTAGTATTACATTTCTAATATAATAAGCATTAATATAGAATTTTAAAAAATAGAAAATAATTTTTCAGTTCATCAGTTTAAATTCATCAGTTTTTTGCCATTTGAAGCCGTTAAAATTAGTAATTTTATTGGCACTACATACTATTTATTTGATACCTTAGCACCATAAAAATACAGTACCGCTCAAAAGTCTTAGGCCACCATTAGATTTATTGTTTTAGCAATAGTATAATGACCTTACAGGACACGTGTATGCAGTATTAAAAACTGTAAAAAGAAATGCAGCTTCTGTGGGTTACAGTGGCAAGTATTTAGTGTGATTTCCATACTATGGATTTCCATCCATCTGGCAACTATATCACAATTTGTTTCTACATTGTTTCTACATTTCAAAGTCTTGATCAGGAATGGTATTTTTGGAAAGGTATTAGCCCCGAAAGTATTTATTTGGGGAGGCCACAAAAGATACAAATTTTTCCCTGCAGAAGCCATTTTTTAATTTTTTTTAATTGTGTTCTTTTTATGTTGCATACATACTTTCTGTCTTAATAAATAAACAGAAAAAAATTACATATGGTTGTTATGCCATTACTAAGAAAATAAATGTAATGGTGGCCTAAGACTTTTGGACAGTACTGTATGTGGCTGTATGTTTTAGAATGTAATAGAATTGATACTTTATATGACTATATATATAGTATATTTTTTATATAAATATATATAATAAAAAAATTACTGTACAGTATATACAATCTGATTAAAAACACACCACTCGTTAGAGCTTTACAGGTCATGGTCCAGAACATATCTGGCAGAATGGAAACTGTCACTACACTGTCAGTTCTCATAGTCAGCGTGCCCGATGTGTGAGAAATAGACAGACAAAGTCTTTGGTAACTTTGACCCATTGGGACTGCGGTAGCCTAGTGGTTAAGGTACTGGACTATAGAAGGTCCAGGGTTCAAATCCCACATCTGCCAAGCAGCCACAGTTGGCTCCTTGAGCAAGACCTTTAACCCTCAATTGCTTGGATTGTAAGACTGTATCAAATGTAAGTCGCTCTGGATAAGAGCGTCTGCTAAATGCTGGAAATGTAAATGTAAATTGAATGTAATGACCAAGCAACTTGGTTTGAAGCTTTCACAAAATGGTTAGTGAGCTGCTGTTGTTTAGCAGTAGTGATGACCTACTTGCTGTGGGACAAAATCCAAAACAGCAGCACAATGCTGAATGGGCAAGGCTCTTAAATGTGCCCCAACCAGAATGACTAGTATGGGAAAATACAAAAAATACATTTTAGTTTCTGGTCTCAATATGCATCACAACAGTTTTTACTAACCATAGTAACTCCTGCTTACCATCAAATGGGTAAACAAAGGTCACAAAATCGGGACCAAGAGGCAATAGAAGAAGTCTGATGAGCCTAGTTTGCTTTTTGGATGTTTTTTTTTTATGTATGCTGTTTTTGTGGAAATGATCAGGACTGACGGTAGAGGAAGACAAGCCGGCAGTGGTGCCCCCAGAAACTTTTCATAGGGGTGGCCAGATGGGTGCACACCAAAACGAAAATTCAATTTTAGGATGTCTATTCTTGTAATAAATAGATTAGTTAATAATGAATTATCTGATGTGCGTAGACTAAAATGATACAGTTAACATTTTACAGTAAAGCAACATTGTATAATGTAATTGCATATACAGAGTTCCCTCACCACTTCGCAGACTTGGTGCATCGCGAGTTTTCAAAAAAGGTGAATGGAAAAAATATACTTTCGCTGTTTCGCGGGTTTTTGCGGAATTCGGTCTGCACATGCGTAATACGTGTGGTATAGTTAACGTATACATATGCATGTATTTGATGAACTTTTACATTAAAAAAATCACAAAATGTATAAAAGTATATTAAAATAGAAGTAACACTAGAGCATCGGCCACCTGAGTTGCTACTTGGCGACATGACAAGTTTTTATCTGCGGTTTTGTGTTCGCTGTTTGTGAAAGTTTCATCATAGACTGAATTCGTAAAATTTATATGGTCATACAACTATTGTAAACATGTACATTACTGACTGAAATGTACAGCACATGATTAACTATATCAGAGAGAAGCATATGTAAATCAATTCTCCTAGGATGGCAGTGGGGGGGCTGTGGTCCTCCCTGGAGGCGCCTCCCAGCGCCGCTGCTAGCAGGTGGAGGGAGTGTGAGGCTCTGGGCAATATTCTGCTAGCTTGCCTTGGCTTTGGATTGCCTTGACGCATGAAACTTACTGTATATAAACATCACAGCAAAGCAGGTGGTCGTCATGTGTGCTGGTTTTGTGTATTGCTTATGAATGTGAATATGAACCCCAATGAAGTACTCAGGTACTGAAGAAACCCTAAACAAGAGTACAGTCCTATTTCAGATCCAAGTTTTCTCTTGACCACATGCTCTAGAGGGAGTCTTATAAAAATATACGGTTTACCACATATAGTACACTTACATTATCCAGACAAATTGCATAGCGGAGTAGAACAGTGTACCTTAGGATAAAAAAGTGGCATCAACATTATCATTTGAGGCAATCTTCTGCATGACCAAAATATCAACACACGGCCATGTAGAAGGCAAACAGTACAGCAAAAAAACAAACAAGGCCACATTGCGCTCAGTCTGGGCGGCCTTATCTCCATGTGTTCTGTTTGTTTGTGCCGCCGATCAGAGGCTTGTGGGTAAAACGCGGTGAAATGATGAGGTGAGATGCTGCTGCTGCTGCACTGCTGTTACAGCTCGGCGCAGATGCCGGGTTCCTTGTGGCGCCAACGGGACAATCAGGTCAAAATTTGATGGAAGCTTTTCTTTAGTTCAGAGACCTGCGTGAGCACTGATTTGTCAGATCCTTATGAGTGAATAAAGGCCAGTGGCTCACAGCGGTATTCAGGATTAGCATAACAAAGCCGTTTGATTGACCAAGTTTGTTCTGCCATTGAGAGGTTCCACAGCTGTCATTATGGACAACCAGGCTCAAGATTGTCCAATGATTGGAACTGCTGCTCAGCATAAAGACCTATAAGACACGCCGGGACATTCTTACAAGTGCCTAAAACTGGTCATAATCATCAGCGGAGGGCTGGTTTGATCAAGTGTGAAGCTCAGCCTCAGTGCAATCGTACAACAATGAAATAAGAAGGAACCTAGTCCCACCAGAGTGCAGGAACTCCCTCCATCGTTAGGAGACGATGTGCCTCCAAGGACCTCCCACTGAGGACTCATTTTATAATCTATTTTGTTTTATAATTTAGTTGATTTATCTTATTACTAATTTAAATGTTATTATTGGTTTGTTATTATTTAATTTGTTATTTACCTAAATTTGCTATCATTTAAAATACTTTTAAGTATTTATTGAATTAACATTTAGGCCACCCATGGAAGACCGGCCCCCTGTTGAGTTTTGGTCTTCCCAAGGTTTCTTCCTACTACTTTCAGGGAGTTTTTTCTTGCCACTGTCGCCCTAGGCTTGCTCAATTCAGGATTGGCTTTTTAAGATCATATAAGATTGTAAAGCTGCTTTGAGACAATGCATCGTTATAAAAAAGTGCTATAGAAATAAATTCGAATTGAATTGAATGTGTACTGGGTCTACCGGCTGGAAATGGGTTTCATGGCACAGGTATGTTTTAAGCAGGGGCATGATAGATTGGTAAGATACGTCAAAAAACCTGATTAACATTTGTAATTATTCAAGCAAGAGATGTTTTATTGGTGGTACAGAGAGTTAGCTAGGGAACAAGCTTAAACCTGACATTTCTGCAAGTCCCAATGGGACATTATTGTGTCTTTGCTAATTAATTACCCTGCTCACAAACATTAGGGGATAATTCATTATTCATTTTTGTAAGTTCATTCATTTTCTTATCTGCTTATGGAATCCTAATCAGAGTGCAAATCCACTGTAGAGCACACCCAATCACACATTTATACACACTCACACACTAAGGGCACTTTAGAAACACCAATTTGACATAATATGCATGTCTTCGAATGTGGAAGAAAACCGGGGTACTCAGAGTAAACCCACACGGACATGCAGACTCCACACAGGCAGAGTCCGTGATCAGGATGAAACTCAGGAAGCCTGATTTAAATATTAGTAATTATTAAAAATGTACTTGCAGAATCCTGTCAGGAAATATTTCATGACTTTACAGACACATGTTGTTTATTGTAGCAGCTCCCAGTTTTCATGCTTTAAGATTTCTTACACTAGTTTGATCCAGACTCCAACTGTGTAGAGTTTGCATGTTCTCTCCAAGTCCATGTGGGTTTACTCCGAGTAGTCCGGTTTCCTCCCATAGTCCAAAGATATGTGTGTTAGGCTAATTGGCGTTTCTAAAGTTCCCATAGCATGTGAGTGTGTGTCCCCTACAATGGTGTGGTGCCCTGTCTAGGGCTTTTCTTGCATTACACCCTGTGCCCTCCTGCCCTCCTGCAACAGTAATGAATTAATATGAAGTAGATAAGAAAATAATGTTAAAGTATAAAGTATAAAGTATGTTATGATTTGGATTATTGGCACAATGTCATTTTTTCAGCTTCCGTCATTTCGTTTTTTATACCTGTCCAGTTGCTCTTCTTGCAAATTAAGCTTGTTCTGACCCCCATTTCTTAATAACATTTCAGACCATTGAAATTGCCATCATTTTCATGGGTAGCAGTGGATAGTGGGTAGCACCGCTGCCTCAAGGTTCAATCATAAGATGGAGCGGCCTGGGTTCTTTCTGGGTGGAGTCTGCATGTCCTCCCAGTTTCTGCGTGCCTTTACTCCTGGTACTCCGGTTTCCTCCAACAGTCCAAATACATGCGTGTTAGGTTAACTGGTATCTCTAAAGTGGTCCTGAATCTAGGGTTGTTCCTGCCCTGCCAGGGTTGCCCACAACCCCATGTGGATTATGCGGAAGATGGATGGATGCAACCTAACACAAGCTCAGAAGTAAACACACACAAATGTTGCATTGGTTTTTGAAACCTGTTTAGATTCTCATGCTGGGCCAGGGAGACTGGAGATGAGCTCCGGGGAGATGAGCACTGGTATGTTCTACAAAAACATATTGCCAAATAATTAATGGTTACAATTGATGTCACATTGCAGAACCTCAAATACATATGGCATTTCTGAACAAGTTATGAAAGTGCTTTAGAGTGTGAACATGTATAAGCCCGACTCTTTAAAATGCTTGTAGCTTTAAACAATGTACAGTACTGTGGTGGAACTGGAAATGTAAGGTCTGACAAGTCAACAAAAATGTGTATTTTAGTATAGTTTGGGTAACTGTTGCGTTAATTACTTTGTTCAAGCTGTTGTGGTACAAAGAAGTTGCAAAGGATTTGAGGAACAACTTAATGTTTGATGATGAATCCTGCATAATCTGTTCATTCCCTTAAATTCTGTCTTACCGCTCAGAAAACGGAGCTCAGAAGTCTTTCAGTCTTGTTCATATTTATATATGCAAAGCAATAAGCTCCAATGAAACAAATCACACCCAGGTTTCAAACGGATACTAATTGAGTCAATTTGCTAATCACTTTATGTCATGATTGTACCAGAGATACACAGACAGGGATTAGGCTGTTGCGTGGGGTGCAGACGTCGCCAGGTGAAGCACGAGGGAACTCACGAAGATCAGCTCGCTGTAGCACGGTCTGTGCACTCCAGCATTAATCGAACATAATTGATGCTTAAAGTCTTACTTTTTTTTTTTTTTTTATTATTGAGAGATCTGACAGAGCTGCTCAGGAGCAAATTGGGATCATCTTCCGTGACCACAGAGGATTTGCAGCTTTAAGCCAGAACTAACTTTATTTCCACCGTGAGCTTTTATCCCCGCAAACAAACCGTTTAAAAGGATCACCCGCGTCAGATTACCACATTACTGTACGAGAGAAATAAGGTCGCCTGGATGAAGATCCTCATTGGTGCCCCCTCCTCCTCCTCCGCTGCACCCTGGTCCAATTGTGCCGAGGTTCCCTGTGGGTTTAGATGTTTGACACTGCGAAATGTTCTTAAATCTTCTTCGTTCCTCTCTCGCTCATGCTAGGCCCTATCTCTGGTGAGGAAAAAAAAAAGAGGTGCTATGTCGAATTTGTAAATTTATCATTTGACAAAACGGCGTGTTAATTGGGAGCAGACACGGTCGGATTCGAAATGCTGACTTAAGAGAAGAAGTTGTGATTTTTCAAAATGAGTTTGGATTGCTGCACGACGTCTCCCTCCCACTCCCCACCACACACACACACACACACACACATGTACACACAGCAGATACACACACACATGTACACACACAGGCCTATCACTGGTTTCCTTAGGGAACTGATATGATGCACCATTTATCTGTTATTCCTCTGGAAAGGATTTCCCTGCTCTATCCGATAGTGCTGTCGGTTTCTCAATGGGTCCCAGGTTCAAACACCATGTTCTACCTGTGTGGAGTTTGGCATGTTCTCCTGTGACCTCCCTACATGCTTTTTTACTTGGTTCGCCTCGCAATAGGTGGATCGAAGCTCGGAATTTCTCCCGTTAGGATGATAAATCAGCTTTTTCCGATCACTAATAACAAGGAAATCCTCCGTTCCTCATTGGAGCTCCCACAGTTTCCACAGTGGGTCAGAAAGTGTGGATTAAGTAAGCACAGCCTGTCTTGAATTTACACCTTCACTTGCCTTTGTGCGCAAGGTCGTTCTGGACGTGTAATACTGCTAGTCTGGCAAAGCAAGGGCAAAAGCAGTGGTGTGTATATTGATAAAGTGTGTAATACATGACTGTTTGATAGTATTTATCATGGCCCCAATAAACTCAAAGACATGGCCCGGAGCACCGCAGCAGGAAACCTTGCACAGTGCCTGAGACTTTTTCATCCCAGCCTCGGAGCAAACAAGCTGCAATTAACGGCGCGGTGTTTAAAATTAACCCTAACGCACAGGGCCACCTAAACCCTCGCCACAAGATACCACCGTTGGCAAATGGCCATTGCGTATTTTTACTCTGACCTTTGCTGTGATTACCAGTGGTGAGACTAAGCTTGCAACGTGGAGAATTCAGGCTGAGAATATCAACCGTTCCATTTTCATGTTTTAAGTGTTGCTGCCATACAGGGTGTGTACTGAAGGTTTTATTAATGAACTTTAAGCTTCCAATAAAGTGCACTGCCAAAAGTGTGCGGACATCACATCTATATATCTGGCCGAATATCTTATTTTATGGAGATGGATCATATTATAGGGACTCCACTAGCCTAGTGGTTAAGAGACTGAACTCTGGACCTGATGGCGGTCCAGGTTCAAATCCTACCCCTGCCAAGTTGCCACAGTTGGGTCCTTGAGCAAGTTCCTTAACCCATCATTGCTTGAATTGTAAGACTGTATCAATTCTAATTCACGCTGAATAAGGGCATCTGCTAAATGTCGTAAATATAAATGGGTCTGTGGTGGCATAGTGGGTAAGCCACTGGACTATGGACCAGAAGGTCCAGGGTATAGATCCCACCTCTGCCACAGTTGGGCCCTTAAGCAAGGCCCATAACCCACCATTGCTTGGATTGTAAGACTGTATCAGTTTTAGGTCACTCTGGATAAGGGCGTCCGCTAAATAATGTAAATGTATAAATGATTCCCTTTAGAAGTTACATAAGCGCCTGCATTTACATGGTAGGAATTTTGGGACAGGAATTTCAGGATCTGAAATTCTTCTGCTGCAGAAGAGCATTCATGAGTTTGGGTAATGATCTAGAGTTGCTGTTATGCTGAAAATTGGGTCAGCTATAAATCATTTTCAGTAAGAGCATCTGCTAAATGTAAATTATTCCTGCCATTATAAGAACAAATTTAGGTTAATCATGTGCATTTTCACTGCCATAAACAGCAATTATAATATTTCTGCTTTGTTATTTTGGTAACATTTCTTTTAAATTTAATCTAGTTTCATGAAAGTTGATTTACTTTGCATTGACTACAAGTTTTAAAGCGTTTAAAAGGTGATACTGTGTTGCCTGTTCTGAAAATTAGATGTGGAATCATTCCCTCTTGGTTGTGTGCAGCCTGTTTATTTCTGTTCGTATTCCAGTGTGACCGTTTATATTTTGGTCCTACAGTGTGTGCATTTTTTAATGTGTGCTTGTAACTGAGGAACCACTGTGTTGTGTGTTTCCTCGAGGGAGTGATGTGTTGAACAGTTCAGGTTTTGGGTGCTGTGTAAATGGAAGCGTTCCACTCATTCACTTGTTTGCACTTAGTTTTCTCTTGAAAACAACTTTATCTTTACATTACAGTACAACAAAAGACTATGTAATTATGGTAATGTCCATTTAACATGCATTTCGGTCTACTCCCGTTACAAGACGCACATCATATAATCATATATAATATGTAACTGTCCTCCTACATTTGACCATGTAATATTTTATGTCCCATATCGACGATGCATATGAATACCAATATGTCTAAAGTTTGAAGAAAAGTAGTACAGCGAGTGAAACTAGTAACAAGTCTGTCCTAAAAAGCTGATCAGGTCATCGGCCCAGGCATCAGGGGCATAAATCGGTGCAAACGAACAGATTATTTAAGCGTAAAATGCAGTTCGGAGCAGGTGCGCGCTCTCAAAGGTGTGACAGAAAAAGCGAGTCAAGGCGCATTCACAAGGACCAGGTCATGGCTGCGGCCAGTGGGGTCTCTGAACCTTCCAGGTGCACGGCAAGGCTGAGTGATGGAAGCAGGCTTCAGCAGTGGCGCGGACGCTCCTAAAGAAACTCTTATTCACAAGGGAAGCGTAGCCACATTTTGCCTTGTTTTTAAGAGCACAAGTACACATATTTTTCTCCCCCATAGCAAGTCCTGCATGTGCATGTTTTCCACTGATCCAACAAGGCTCTGATTTGGCACCAGAACGATTCAACTACATCTTTAGCAAGCACCCGTAGGCGAGTTTGCACTGTGCTTCGTTCTGTACGGTTGTAACCGCTCCAAGTCTCGAACAACTGAGTGTGTGTGTGTGTGTGTGTGTGTGTGTGCGCGCGCGCACACGCTTATGTGTGGAAGTGTGAGCATGTCAGTGTGTGAATCCCACTGGGCTCCGTAGTCTGCACCGAGCTCCACTTTATCCCTTGTTGTTTTGCGACTCAAAGGCTGGCGTCCTTGCCTCTATTTATGCAGCCCCACACTCGTTAAAAACCAATACACCCTCATTACCGGCGATGCATCGGCACGCATCAGCCTTTGAAGCGGATTCAATCCTAGGTGAAAGGCATGCCGTTGAGAGACTTAAAGGAGGTTAGATCCACGTGCATCGCACTTGCTCGACGCGTATCATCTCACTAGCTCATTATCACTTATTGTGAACATCTAAAACTTAATAATGAGTGAGACTTCACAGTTGTTCTTGCAGAACCCAGGTGATGTAAATGTAACCTCACCTGGATTGGGGTACTCAGTCAGAGAGATCTCCTGACACGAGATTCAAACGGGGAGTTAAATGAACATTTTAATAGATCTTGAAGAATAAAGATATTTCTTTATTTAACCTTTAACCACATCGTTTTTTTTTTCTTTAAGAAACTTTCAGCATATGTTCAGAAAAAACACATCTTGATAAGAGATAAATGAGTCTTGTATTCCTATAAATAAAATACTTAGAAATTATTTTATATCTGAAACCATGAGAAGCTTAATTTACATTAAGATAACTTACATATGCTAGAACCAAAATATATGTATATTAAATATGAATTTAAAAAGGACGAAAATGACAAAAAAAGGTGAGATTTGTTGTATGTGTGATATGCTGCGTAGAACCGAAGCAGATTACAAGATACAGAAAAGGCATAGGTTCAAGATTCTACATGGTCGTTGTTCTTTTTTTGGTGGGGGTACATGCATATCCCTGTCCTGCACCTGTTTGTAATTAAAAATAACATTATGCACATACACTGTAGATTAAAACTGAGGCTGAGTCGGTGCCACCATATCTTTCTCTTCCACTTTTTCTCTCTCTCAAACACACACACACACACACACACACACACACACACACCGTATGTCCCTGTCTTGTGTCCCTGGACACAAGATTAGTCATATTGCACATTCCCAGGCATAGTAATGCCAGGTTCCAGCAGTTGCCTTTGCATGAGGATGATCAGGCCAGTTGTGCAAAAAGGTGAACAGGTGGTACAGAAAAGGTGGTACAGTGCAGTGAAAGTCCCATTTCATGTGTGGAAAATGGGTCGCAAAGCAGATGACTGTGGGGTTCCAAAGCCCACAGAGTGAAGGAAGGAGCTGAATTTGCAGGTATCTCGAAGCAAACGGTCATACGGGGTCATACTGGGAGCGGCAAAAATCCCAGCCAGGAAATTCTTAGGAATATCTCATCAGTATTTGTAGAGGTATTACACGGTATTAGGTACATTTGAGTGACTGGTGAGTGTGTATAATGTATACTGCTCACAAAAATTAGGGGATATATCAAAATGAATGGGAAGCTATTAAAGAAAGAAGCATTTGGTTTTATATTTACAGCATTTAGCAGAGGCTCTTATCCAGAGCGACTTACAATTAATACAGTCTTACAATCCAAGCAATGGTTGGTTAAGGGCCTGGGCCAGGGCTGAGGTTTGATTTGAACCCAGGACCATCAGGTCCAGAGAACAGTACCTTAACCGCTAGGCCACCGCAGTCCCAGTAAGCATGGCTGCATAGAGTCCGAATCTCAGCAG
>JAVSBV010000079.1:2962321-2972370 GCA_033117975.1 Parotocinclus spilosoma | reverse complement strand
GGAACGTTCTCTTTACTTAACACACCATACATCACTCTCGTATCACACATGCTCCGTCCGTACCGAGCTTACAGCATGTCATATCCTACTCATTAAGTAGATACAACCGCTATTTACTCTAAATCATCATATTTGATCATTTATAACATTCCTTTATTGTTAGAATTAATATATTTTATATATTCTTTATACATTTTGTGATTTTTTTAAGTAAAACCTGCGAAACAGCGAAAATCTGCAATATATCTTTTCTATTCATATTTTTTGAAAACCCGTGATGCACCGAGTTCACGAAAGTGGCGAGGGAACACCGTGTTATTAGATGTAAGCTTATAGTGTTAGTTTAAATAAACAGAAGCTAAATTAACAGAAAAAGACAAACGAATAATTAAAATATAATATGATAATATATGGACTATGACAGAATTCAACACTATGATGAGTGACAAATAATTTATTTGTTTATTTGGTTTATTTAATGTTGCTATAAACATCAGTGGCCATTTCAGTGACATACACAAGGCTATCTCAAGACTAGTCATAAATATACACTCAAGTCAATGCCAGTTTATCTAAATCAGTTTAATCTAAAGTACCTGCCTTAAGACTATGGGAGTGAACCGGAGTACCCAGAGTAAACCCATGCTTATGCGGGGAGGACATGCAGACTCCACATAGAAAGGGTTGTGATGTGAGGTGATACTTATCTAGCCACTATAATAAATAGAGGACATAAAACTATAGCATATGAAACAATAGTGAATATAAATGAAATATGGAATAAAATAATGTAAACAGTAATGTAGACAATATGCCTGTCAGTGCTTCACCACTCCAGCCCTTCTAGTCCATATGCCTTCATCTGTCAGTTGGGGCGCCTGCGGTGCCCGCGTCACGCCAGCTGAGGCGAGATTAGAAAATTGCCTAAATGGTAGGGTGGAAAGGTATAATTGAAGATGGCAAAAAGCACTGAATGGGGGCAGATGTTTAAAGTAAGTGTTCTAAACTGTTAAGTTCTGCAGAAACGAGGCAAGGGGAGACACGGCAGGACTCGGAAGGCCACCGCGCGCAACGATTACTCTCGGTGTCAGGACTCCAGGACATCGGCAGTCTGAGAAAGCCTGGCACTCACAAGACAAACAAGAACGGAGCTTAATCATGGAGATTACTGTGCCTCCACCGCTGCCACGACAGGGACTAATTGAGGGAATGCAAGACACCTTCTAATGAATGTCTAATTAAAACAAAGTACATGTTCCAAGAAAGAACTCCAAGAACTTATTTAGGCAAACAAGACAGACATTTCGGCTGTAGCCTTTTATTTACTTAAAGCTCGAGCCGTAAGGGATGGATGATGTACAGTAGAGCAAAGGGATCGCTGTAATTAAGTTGGAATACATTGTTATCCCTTCCTCTCGTTTTCTTAATCAATAACATGCACTTTTGCACACGTCGAACGAGACATTCACGGCACTGTACCACCTCTTCTCAGTTACCAATCGCACCACAGACCCCACAGCAACGCCGTCTGTAAGAGAACATATTTAGAATCAACTTAAACCCTCAAGGCGACAAATTCTTGGCTGGGGAGAATGATGCAGATCAGAAGAAATTTTGCCGCAAAAAAAAGCCAGGCAGTTACGAAGTCTTCTGCATTTGCAACATGGATTTGCGTGAAAGAAGTGCAGTTTTTTAGTCTCTATCATACTCAAGGTTTGAGATATGATGATTTGTGTGTTACATTTTTTTTTTTCAACATTGGAAATTGGACAGCCATGCTCCTTCATTAACCTTGCTTGACTGCAACAATTTCGGAATCTTCCCCCAGGTTCTATTGTGTGCTATTGGGGCTGTCATACCGCCTACCCATGACCACGTGCTGGATCCATGCGGGTAAGAACATGAGACGATCAATGAGAAATTTTCTGGAATCCATCTGTATGGTCCCTTTTGGTATTATGAGGTATAAAGTTGGACTTTTCAGACAGTTCAGATACCAAGGCTACAGGGATCTTCTGAATTGCATCATTTCTATGACAAAATCATTAGGGACATTAGAGTGAGATTTGGGGCTAATATGGTTGGCATTGATGCCTATTTAGCTGCAGAAGGTGGACGTAACAGCACCCACTCCGAGGACATGTGTTAAAGCTGTGTGGGACGATTCGACTGTCACATTACAGGTTAGTTCTCCATAATTGGGATATCACCAGGTGAGGTGTCACAGCTATTATTTTGCTTGCCAGACCTAATACACTCTCAAACATTGTAACTCTTAGACATTTTACTCGTGTCAAACTGACCTCGGTGGTTTACAGCGGTAAATACATTACAGTAACGTTCTCTAATGTGCACTGCGAGACTAGAACGGTCATGTAGAATTGATGTCGGTAGAACACGGTTCTTCCACGGTCCGCAGTTGAGTTTCAGCCTGATGAAATATACAGATTTTTCCATCTTAAGCATGCCTTGTTTGTGTTGTGGGACTTTAATTGAAGGGCAGGCTGTTGGGGAAGACCACAAAATATTGGGTTTTCCCATCTATTTGTCTCAAGTGCAGTCCAAGACTGTTAGGGATACTGGATTCTCTATCATTTAGCATCATTTGGAGAAAATGAATAACACAATGATTCACAGAGAGCTCTTGATGTGACAGTAAATACATGTTGGGTCTCATTATCATAAGAAAATGTACATACAGAACATTATTTATGGCATGTTATTAGCGTGTAAAGTTTAGAGAGCGTCTGTGATCAATAGCCATAGCCATTACATCGCCTGAATTCACTGTTTCGTTCAAGACATATACGGTATTGTACAAAAGTCTTAGGCCACCATTAAATTCAGTCTTTTTTCAGTGGTGTCATGGACATATATAATATTGTCAAAGACTGGCCCCGAACATTTCAAACTTGGATTCCTCACTCCATAATCCTTTGTATTCCAATCTTTGTGAGCATTGGCATATCTTAGCTTTTTCATCCTGTTCCTCTTCCTAAAAGTGGTTCCTTGGCTGCTCCCCTTCCAAAAAATCGTTTCTGATCAAGCTTCTTTGGACTGTAGGAGGGTCACATTGAATTTTCACCACTGCAACCTATAGAAACTGTATTTATTGATTTGTATATATTTTAATTTGATTGCATTGTAATAAATAGATGGAGAAATAATAATAATACATGGTTATTATAGCATTGCAAAAACAATGATATATCTAATCCAATGTTGGCCTAAGACTTTTGCTCAGTGCTACATGTGTATTGTAATGGAGTATTTGTGAATAAATATTTGTGCCGTACAAAAGATCACAAAATTATATTTTTGGGCAGCACGGGGGCTCGGTGGGTAGCACCGCTGCCTCACAGCAAGAAGGTCCCGGGTTCAATCCCAGGGTGGGACGACCTGGGCCCTTTCTGTGTGGACTCTGCATGTCCTCCCCGTGTCTGCGTTGGTTTACTCCGGATACTCCGGTTTCCTCCCACAGTCCAAAGACATGTGGACCTGCGGCTGGCCCGCGACCTTGTGCAGATTAAGCGGAATTAATAATGAATTAATAAATGAATGAAATGATCATTTCCTCGCTTGTGGCTCTTATGGTTCTTTCAATCACACCTAAACCAAACAATCCATAGTAAATATATTTTACCATATTAAAAATATTTCTATTTGCCATTTTTAATTTTCACTGGAGCTTTCCACTGCCCTGATTTGCGAGGCATTAAGAGCAGTCCAAAGCCAGTTTCAATTTCACGCCAGAGCCGTACCGAATGAGAATCGCCCCTCAAAGATGAAATAGTGTGACTATTAATTGATAAACACTGAATTTTTGGCCTAATTTACTTGAAGCGGCTAAATGAGACCCGCTTAATCAAACACTTTCCCAATTCTCTCTATACTTAACCGGCTAATAAGTTTGACACGTCTTTCAAATCAGCGATAGTCGGAGAGTCGCCTGATTGGCCGAGCTGTCACTTTAAAGAGGACGCCTGGGGCGATTCGCTCGCCTCTCTGTGGATACAGAATGAGCTTTGTGTGTGAGTGATGTCTGTCTGAAAGTATCCACTGGATTAAAAGCTATTATGGGAACATTTATTATGACACCTAAATCATCAGATGCAAAGCACGGCCAAATGCACCACGAAGTGGACCCGAGTAGACCTCACTCTTCACACCCCATCTGTTCTCCCTGCCACGCGATCTTCGGCGCGACGAGACGGAGCTGCCAAGAGTCCAAGCTGAAAGAAAGCTGAAGGAATTACATATGTGAAGATGCTATATATTGAACTTAGCTGCAAGCCAGAACAAAGTGAAAGTTTGTTCGCTGTAAATCTGCCGTTTTGTTACTGACTAGTCATGCTTTACAGATAAACTCACCACAAAGCTGCCAAATCTTACTAATTTCATACTAAACTAAATCTGTACATAATGATATTCCAGTAATTCTTCCTACACTGTATTTGATCAGTTATAACTTCAGCGGGGACCAAAAGTCTGAGACCACTAGTGGGAATGGTTCTATTTAGCACAGTGTTTTTCCATTACAACACATATAATCCGCATAACAATGTGAGTCGTTTCTGTCAAAAAAAAAAAAAGTATTTCTGAATTGATTAGTATCTGGATGTTCCTGGATGATCATTTTAATTTACATTCAGTGTTATTTCAATGTTAAATTGAATTTAACATGTATAAATTATATTTTGGGGCAGCACGGGGGCTCGGTGGGTAGCACCGCTGCCTCACAGCTAAAAGGTCCCGGGTTCAATCCCAGGGCACCCCTGGGTCCTTCCCGTGTCTGTGAGGGTTTACTCTGGGTACTCCGGTTTCTTTTCACAGTCTAAAGAGATGGAGTTAGGTGTGTTAGGTTAATTGGTGTCTCTAAAGTGCCTCAAAGCGAGTCGCTGTGTGCATGACTGTGTGTTTTTGCTGTACAATATATTGGCGCCCTGTCTAGGGTTGTTCCTGGCCTTGCTTCTAGAGTTGGCGGGTGGGCACCTCGTGTGTATTAAGCGGAGAATAACGGATGGATGAATGAATGGATGGAAATTATATTTTGACAAACTCAGAGCATCTCAGAGCAAACAAAACCTCACACATCACCTGAGATGTTCGGCGTCTGCCCGAAGGGGGTGAACACCCCAATTTGGGCACAGTGAATAAAATAAATATGTATGTGCGTAATAGTTTGCATCTGTGAATAATTAAAATGTAGTATTCTTCCTCAATGAAATGTTCTGTGTTCATGTGGCCTTGAGGGTCTCGGGTCTATCAGGGCCTCAGGGTCTTAATACTACCCTGAAATTCTTTTGAGATGTCTGTGTCAACCACTTATTACCTAAATAAGTAAGTACTAATGGATCATCATGAACAGGGAGTGCACCAGTTCTGAGTTCTAGTATGACACAGTACACAGATATCGAGCAGTAATTATGTAGACATCAGATCTGTGAATCTAATCCACCTTAAATTCCTGCTCCAGTGGCTTCATAATGACGCGACAATGTAACAATCCTGAGGAGCTGCATCAAATGTACAATCCAGGTATGACCTGTGGGGCATCTATTGGTTCCCCTTGCCTGGAGGTGAGTGCCTCCCATCTAATTAGGAGATAAAAGCTGCCACTTACCATGGGCTTCAGGGTTTTCTCAGATGCACAGAGACAGAGTTGGAGACATGGAGGCACAGGGTTACCATGGCCACCTGCCAGTGTGCCCAGATCGCAGAACAGCTCTATAAGAACCGAAGGAGCTGCCTTGCGGCAACAGGCAGCCGGAGAAAGGCGGTATTTTTAGCACACATTGCGTTTTCTTGACTCGCCACTTCAGGTGCTTTGTACAGAACAGGTGTTAGAAGCACTGACATTATAGAGGGGGTGATAATAAAAGAATTTTTGTAAAAAAGTTACTGTACCTCGATGCCGTGTTAATTCTGTAACGCGATTCTGACACAGTTATTGATGTTTGATGTCGCTGTCACAACATATTGTTCTAAGATTAAAGGCATACAAAGTGAAAGGATCGCTTTCGTTCGCATAGCAACAGGAGGCTTGCCAGAGACGTGTTGGTCTAAACTGGAATAAAGTCAGCAGAACTGGTTTTATATTGGATTACAAGTACAATCAGTATTGGTTCACTCTACAAGAGCATCAATGCACGGCATGTGCAGCGCTGAGCAGAACTCAAGGACCTTTCCGCTTGGGATTTGAACTTAAAACCTTCAACATACAGTGCAAAGTTCTTGCTGTGGAGATTTGAAAACATGTTTAAAACAAACGTCAATGCTGGTCGAAACGTTTGGTATGTCAGGGCTGAGTTACTCAGGTGCTACAGTCATCTGAAACCACTGTGCTGACCTGGATTCATTTTCTGGTGGTGCCTTCCAGTTCCAGCCAGGTCAGGTGTCACACAAGCTGAGGGAGGAGAGGACAGATTACAGGATCATCCTCCAGTGCTGCAACAACAATGGGTTGGTGTGCTCTTCCAGGTACATGCTGACCTACAGCGTATTAATTCAGAAGTCTTAGAAGTCTTAGAAGAATTAGATGGTCTTCTGGATTTGCTGTGAAAAGTTGGGATGATCCTTTTTATCTTTAAACCGGAAAACACTGCATATATTTGTCCCAAAAAAGATCCGAAATACTGATTCGACTAAATACAGTATGTTTCCATGTAATGGTCCATCCCAGATGCCATGGTAAACATGGTTAACATGAAGCTTTTTTTAGTACAGTAAGGTTTTAAGTGGTATTTATGAATGTAACTCTGTATTGTAGAGCTTGATAAAGATTTGATAAAGTAATCCCATACCCATGTGGTTTTATCAGT
This sequence comes from Parotocinclus spilosoma, assembly GCA_033117975.1. Classification (NCBI taxonomy): domain Eukaryota; kingdom Metazoa; phylum Chordata; class Actinopteri; order Siluriformes; family Loricariidae; genus Parotocinclus; species Parotocinclus spilosoma. The sequence continues at coordinate 2,965,549 of JAVSBV010000079.1, read as the reverse complement.
TATTGATGAATGACGGGTCTTGATGCAGCGCCATCTGAGGGATCGGAGAGAGATCACCACTCTATGGTTTAATCTTGTGCTCTTTTCCTTTACAGACAACATTTTTGGAACATTTTAGGGACAATGTCAACTCCATTGTAAAAAGTGCTATCTAAAAAAATCGGACTTGATTAGTTCCAAAAGTGAAGTCTGTTCAGTTCATGTTGGAGCAGGATGGATGTCATAGATTTGCTGGTCCAAGATGCTTTTTGCTGGCCAATGTTTGTATATTGCTGGTTTAAAGGGAACGGCACTGGTTTAATCCTGGGCATGTTGTTTAATCAGACCAAAATATGTTCATGCATCAAGGTCTGTGCTGTTTATCATCTCTAAGTGGAAATCTTTGATTGTTCCGGTTATTAGAGCCCCAGAGCCCACAATGTTACAGTTTCATTATTTCTCCCTGCGTTTTATTTCCATTGAACTGTTCTTAAAGCAGGAGAATTAGCAGCCTCTTGCGGGAACCAGAGCGAGGGTTGGGGGTCGGAACTGTTCCATTCATGTAGCAGCAGGATGGTTGTCATCAGAGAGAGCGTGGCGGTGCCAGCTTGTGGCTGTGCCTGTGGATGCTGGCAACGGGTGCAGCAACGGGGGTGGTTGGGAGGAAGGGGTGATGGGTTTAGGCTGAGGCACCAGCAATAATCCTGCCTTCAAAAGATCCAGATGGCTAACCTTTCAGTCAAAATATTGTTTTTGGAGGAGGTGTTCAGACCCCCGCTTCTGTCTCTCTCCCTCTGTCTTGCTGTCTCTCTTACTTTCCCTCTCACCTGCTGTGCTTTATCAGATCCTGGGCCGTCCTCAGGAAAACAAACTACTCATCAGAATGTTCCAGACCAGCCTGGGTTTGAGTGGATCTGCGTGTGTGTGTGTGTGTGTGTGTGGGTGTGCGTGTGTGTGGTGGGGGATGTGGGCTACCCTCAGTCTCCTGGGCAGGACACACACAGAGCGACTCTGTGTGGAGAAGAAGGCAGTGACAAGGCTCGCACCACTCAGAGCTCCCTATGTACATAGCAGTGTTATTATAGCTTAAGATTCGTTTTGATATTATTCTCAGGTTTTATTTAATCTTCAGGTTAGTGATGGGCTGATGGCCATGATCAAATCAGGTCATTGAAACCTTCAGAAAATGCTTTTTATGTGTTTTAGCATCCAGTGTGTCTGGATATACTGCTCACCAAAAATTAGGGGATAGCCCAAAATAAAATATCCCTTAATGAAATATTCTTGAAAGAAACATCCCCAAATTAATTATTGCTTAATGATATATTCCCTAATATTTGTGAGCAGTTTAGAATAGGTGATATTGACTACATTATTCTATTTTTTATATTTTCCCAACAACGTCCAGCGTCCAACGTCACAGAAGACATAAACATAAAAGCTTTAATTTGTCACTCATTATTTGTAATACTCAAATTCAGCTCAGCACATTATTTTCGTCTATAACTTTTATTTATTTATTTCATTTTAGGTATGTGCCATTAAATGTCTGCACTGCATTTTGTGAAAAAGCTTCCGAAAGGTTTTTAAGCTTCTGTAATATCAATATAAAGTTTTTTTAACAAGAAAAATGTATGCAAACAAAAAATACACAAATGTGTCAGCTGAAAACATAAGAGGAACGTCTGTCTCTAATGCTACTGACTCAAACCTAAACTGTTACACACATGTTAAACTTATGTTTAATTAATGGAAAAGCATAATAATTAAAGAAAATACAGCTTTGTACTGTTATGATCCTGTGTAGGGGAAAGCTGGAACTCTTAAGAGCAAAACACAAAAAACAGATCAAAGTAGTACTACTTACAATAGGACAGGTGAAAATCATTCACACAAACACAAGTAATTTATATTCAAAAAGTCTCTACACACATCAACCGAGTTAGAACAGTCTCTAGTTCTAACATGAGCTAACGAACAAGCGAGCACACGACCGTAAAATGTCACGAATGAGTAAAGAAGTTCCTTTTGCTTTTAAACTCTTACTTCTGGCTCTGCTAGTGGATGTGCAGCACGGATTGGCTGTTAAGATGACCAGCTGTTTACAGTCATAACATCCAGAGATAAAAAAAAAAAAACATTTTATATTTCCTGTAAAGATTTCTCCTAACCCAGTCGAATTCCAATCCTATTTATTGTATCTTGTCGTCGATAATATGTTCTCCATGGTAGTTATACTATTGCCAAAACCAACAAATTTAATGGTGGCCTACGGCTTTTGTGCAAACTATAAAACTAAACTGAAAAACAAAAAAGAAAAGCTAAGAAACACAGGAAATGTCTCTTCCTAAAGCTACTCCATGGTGAAACACTACGTAACGCAATCAGCGCTTAGCAATGTTAGCCAGTGTTTAAGTCAAATCAGTGAGTACTAAAAGTAAACTGTGTATAGAAGAATAAAGAGTGTCCTACTGTTCACCCCTGAAAGTGTCTCTTTCTCCAGGATGATGAAAGGATCATGGGTTGTACCCACATGTAATTATGATGTAATTACACACGTGTAAATATGCTAAGTCAGATGATGTCTATAATAGTAAACAGTGTGAGTAAATGAGTGTGTGAGTGTGTGTGTGTGTCCGGTGATGGACTGGCACCGTGTCTAGGTTATTTTCCCAGTCCTGCGCTGCTCCTGAATTGGATTACTGGGTATGGAAATGAATGAATGAATATACTGATAGAAATACAGTACTTTGCAAAAGTATTAGGTCACCGTTCCATTTGTTGTTTTAGCAGCACACACTGTTTTCCACTGCTCGCTGTTCCAATCTTTGTAAAGCCATAGCATGTCTAGATGTTTTTAACCCGTTCAACTTTCAAAAAAATGGTTTACTAGCTGTTAAGCTCCCAAAAATACCATTCGTGATCAAGTTTTTTCCTCATCAACTTCACCCCCATGAAGCTGCCAGATACTCCTATTGCTCAAGTGTAAGTTTAAGTAAGGTTAAGTCAATTTAAGGTTCAGGTTCATTATAACATTACTAAAACAATGGTACGTTGTAATGCTGGCCTAAGACTTTTGCACGTTGAATTTTAATGATACCCAGAATCAGAATATATATATATATATATATATATATATATATATATATATATATATTTATTTATTTAAGTATTTAGCGGTAGAACTTGCAGAACGTTTGGGTAACATCGTAGGGCTTGAATGAATTCAGTCTATAATGAAACTTTCAC
>JAVSBV010000079.1:2945092-2960128 GCA_033117975.1 Parotocinclus spilosoma | reverse complement strand
TCAGAAAAGTTGTATAATGCAAATGATATGAGACATTTATTAAACTGGTAAACATTTACTACATAAAAGTGCGAGAGTATTCCCTGATCTTGAGAGTGCAATTTCCCAGCCCTTTCAATGCTTCTGTAACACGATTTGTCTGAATGTAAAGCTGTATGTTCCAGCCGTTAGACGTCTAGAAGCTGGTCAAACACAGACAGCAGTGGCACTTGGAACATCCCAAAGCGTGATTAGCTGACTAAAATTGCTTTCAAGTGACTGAAACAGTATGACAACAGTGTGTGGGGACAGTTTCTTTCTAGCACTGGATGACGGATATTTACATTTACATCATTTAGTAGACGCCCTTATCCATTACAATGAATACAGTCTTACAATCCAAGCAATTGTGGATTAAGGGACTTGCTCAGTGGCCCAGCTGGGATTTGAACCCTGGACCTTCTGGTCTATAGTCCAGTACCTTAACCACTAGGTTACCACAGTCCATATGGTCCCAGCCCATACGAAATATGTCCATTGTGTTTGACTGCATGCTCAGAGACCAATGGTATGCATTCCTACTGAACACCATAGAACTCATAGAGGGTGGGCTAATGAGCATCGAACCCTTGATCAGTGGTCAACTGTCCTCTTCTCTAATGAGCCACAGTTCAGTTTGCAGCCTGATAATCATCGTGCTCTGATCCTGATCCTTCTGTTCACCCCCATGTATATATCACTTGTTACTCAATCATAATTTTGTTTGCATCTCATTTGCGTAATCGAACAACTTTCTTTGACTTTTCATTTCCTTTTCTGTTAATCTAGTTTATTGAAATAAAATAAAATCCTTCTTTTAATCACTTCATATTAATTTTGAAATATCCCCTAATATTTGTGAGCAGTGTATACAGTGTACATTTTAGTAAATATACTCCTCACAAAAACTAGAGGATATTTCAAAAGGAAATATTGGCAATTAATAATCCCCTAATACTAAACAAAATATGTTGCCAGATTGGCTGTAATGAAATAGCTTGGCTGCTTAAACTGTTTGGAGTGAGAACGAAGAAAGTGCAACGATAGAAATAGACAGAAGGCAAAGCACACCGAGGTCCAAGGTCTTCTAACTCTTTGTCTTCTCCCAAGCTTGGTCCAGATCTAAGAGCTGATTCCTCAGTAGCAACACTAAAATAAATCTAACTATTATAATCAAATATTTTACTGTGCAATAAGCACAGATGCATTTTACCAAACTTAACAAGTTCTGTTTTTTCCCAACTGTTTTTATAAGTAGAACGCAACTTTTAACAGCAGACCCAGTAGCTACATATAGCTAATTGAGCATGCTGGACCTGATAGTTGTGATGGCCTGACTAATGCTTCGTAGTTATGTGTGGTAATTGGAAACGGCTGTGAACACTGATGATCCCAGACAAATTAAAAATACTGATTAATTTCCCTAATGCCTACAAAATAAGGTAATCTTTTTTACATTTAATTAGCTGTAATAACTAATCAGGGCCAGTAAAATGTAGTCATGCTGCTAATTGAATAGCACCGCTCTAAACACTGGTTTCTAAACTAGTACAAGAATAAAATGGTTTATAGGATATCGTAAATTACAACATCCAGATTTAACTCCATCTACTCTGGTTTTGGTGCCAACGAGGGAGCAGCGAGTTGTACACTCTGGGCAGGGCATGAGTCCATTGCTGAGTAGCGTAACCACCAGCAAGCTGAGATTTGAACCCAAACCCTTAAGAACTGCTTTATCAATGCCTATAAAAGTTTCTCATATAAGTTCCTTAATAGAATGCTTAGATTCAAGTTTTAGCAGACATATTTTAAAAGACTCAAAGAAGGTACCACACTGACCCCTCCTCCTTCACACACATACATGAAATCATTAAAAGTATTCTGACACAAACCCACATTATCAATTGTATTGAAACACAAACACGAAGCCATGTGTGGCCAAAAGTATTGGGACACAAAGCCAGATATGAACAAATGTATTGAGGGACAAACTGACATGTGGCCAAAAGTATTGGTACACAAACCCACATTTGGCAAAAAAGCATGGGACACAGTGGCACATGTGATCAACAGGTTTGTAAGACAATTCCACATGTAACCAAAAGTACTGGGACAGTAATCAACATGTGGACAAATGTACTGGCACACGAACCTGTCTGCCAAATTACAAACACTAGATCTATGTTCCTATTACAATTAGTTAGAATTTTTAAGAAGATTGATTGACATTAAACTGTGCACACCTTAATTATTTATTCTACCATGAATGATTGCTTGGGAGGTGCAAGGCGCTATTCACTAACCTGACGCTAATGTAATCTAGGCTTAGAACCTTGCTGGTTCAGGTAAGGCTGGACAGGGATCGCCTCTTGGTGTTTCAACAGTGACCCCTGTCCAGTTCTGCAATAGACTGACACCCTGTCTGACTGGGATAAACTAGAATAATAATCTCCAGACCTCCATGAGCCTGAGCAAGAAAAGCGGGAGTTTCAATTTTGCGAGGGATATGTGAGGAATGAACATGGAAAAACTTGGTACAACAACTTTGGCTCACAAAGGAAACAGGGAAGCTCTCAGGCACGTTGATGTGAGAGGCAGAAGGGAATGGGCATGGACAGTCAAACAAACTCTATCTGACATCTTCACTGGTTTCTTTTATATTCCCGGTTCAGGAACACGACAGTGCACGGAAGCAATATTCTGTTTTATACAAGACTAATGAATAAATAAATGTACCTGGCACTCCTCAGGACATTGCAAAGGTTTTCGGTTGTTGGAGCTGCCGCTTTGTGTAGGTGTCAGTCTATGAGTCACAGGAGGAACGAGCGTTCACTGGCATCCTGCATATATTCACCATATTTAGGGTGACTTGCACGCTTTGCCCACCCTGTGCCATCACTTTCTGGACAGGTCTCCGTTAATTGCTGTCAGGCAGAGTGATGGATCACATTGTTAGGGGGGTGCCACGAGTGTGCCGTTTCCATCCACGGTGCAGGAATTTAGCCCGATTGCCTCATTGTAAACACTGGTAATTGGCAACAAATGAGACGCCTTTGCCGCAGTACTGACAGTGCTGAGTCTGTTGCAATATTCTTGCATATTATTGCTCCCTGGTTAAACATTAGGGCTCCTTATTGAGTCTGTGCACCGTTCGCTTCGGCACGCTCAGTATGCCGCCGGGACTCCGTGTGCTGCCGGGACGGTGATTGATACAAATCAGCCCTGATGTAAGGTCACCTCACCAAAGTCGCTCGCAGTTCTTTCATTCTGAGCTGAAATAAAGTTGAGGAGAACTTTCCTTTTGCTCCGCAGCTAAACGTAGTAGCTGAAATGACTGGATGGGCGAGTTCTTCAAATTGATTCATGCTGCTTATCAATTAAGGGGCTATCAATGAGTCGAAAAGCAATTCTCAGAGGAATATGGGCACAAGCCAAGGTGCTCAGGCAAGTCTAGAGGCTGACACGTTGGCAAACTCCACTGACAGACTGAATTAATATAATGCAAATGTAAGTCAGCGATGACATTTATGAGTCTGATAATTGCTGCGGGTAGAAATATCAATGGCTGGGGCAGGAGCGCAACGGATAGGAGGTTTAAAGAATACCACAGCATTTGATTCTACAGTTTAGTCCACACATCGTTTCTGTGTCGTTAGTCACTGCGTCACATCAGCAAGCAACTGGCTGCAAAGCTGCGGAAAGTTACAGAGGGGAGCTTTATTTTTCTAAATAATTTACCTTGTATTTGTGTTCAGTTGTCATTTTCTCAGGATCATTTGCCATATAGGTGCACTTTTAAGGTCTAACTGCACTAACTGCCACAAAGGCACAAAGTAATATAGTACTGGGCAAAAGTATTAGGTCAGCATTAGATTAGGTGTACAGTTGTTTTGGCATGATATAATCGCTTTTAGAATTTGAGCGAAATTAGAATACATACTAGAAATACTGGACATTTGTATGCAACATTAAGAAACACCTGAAATTTAATCAGAAAAAAAACAAAACGTGTATAGATACAATGGTAAGGATTTAACGTGACCTCCCCTTACACTTGAGCAATAGCAACATCTGGTAGCTTCGTCAGGATGCCAAGTTGACCCGCATTGTCATTGCTAAACCAACCAATACAAACAATGCATCTAATGACAGTGGCCTAAGCCATTCACACAGTACTGTACATCCAGTAAACCCTGCTTAAGTTGGATATCCAATTTTATTTTTATTTTGGAAGAGGCACACCCTGGGCAGGTTTCACCTGAATTCAGGGTTTGAAGCCATATCCTCAAAAACACATTTCCAGCAGCTGACTTTTACTTTCTGTAAAATTAGACCACCACAGTGTAACAAATAAATGTTATTTGGGTGAAGGATCATTCTCAACTCATCGGTGACAATAGGATTGTAGCAAGCTCGATTGGGTTGTGTCTGTCAATTATGTACTGGACACATTTTAAGGAACAATCATGAGCTAATAAAGCTGAAAAACTAAAGAAAAAACGAAGCAAGTCAAGTCAGCAACATGTTTGAAGAGGATCTGGACCAGAAGAAGTGAAGGATGACGGCCCGGAAATAAGACTCTTAGCCAACATGGCAACTCATGGGAAAAGAGATGTCTAATAATGTGCTCAAACTACCATGTCAGCCTCACTGCTGCTACTGCTCTGTCGTGTGGTCGGTACTGATGGTGATCCATCTTTCCATTAAAGAATGGAGGTCTGACAAATCGTGTATACAAACGGATGGAATACAGTTAATAACTATATACCTACACATAGCACTTATGTTCTCGGGCATGTTTAGTACATTTTCTGAATTAATAGCACTTAGCACGGGGAACAAACTTCAAAATGATTTATTTATGCACATTTTAACATACCATAATAAAATCAATTGAATTCAGAGACCTTACTAAAGCACCAGCAATCATATGAAAAAAGGTGCTTTAACTTTTGCACATGGCAAATTGTGTATGTATGTCATTTGTAAAATAATTATCACCTCGGTAGATGGAAAATGTCATGGCTTTGCACTGTAATGTGTAGAGGTGTTACTGATAAATTGCTCCATAATTATTGGCACCCTCTATATAAATTTATTTAAAAGGTTCCGAAAAATTATGGAAAAATTAGCTTTATTTCACTCTGAAAATATGAATGATAATTGAAATAAAAGTAATTACATTCAATCTAAAATAAGGTTTACATTATCATTTTTTTTTTTTTTTTTCATTTTTCGTTTCACATATTAACCTATTATTCTGGGTCAGAGTCTCGAGGCTTTGGCTCCTCTCATTGGAGAACACAGGAAGCAGACAAAAACGTGCCCTGAATTTGATGTTAGCCCCCCATGATCCATCAACTGGCCTTCACTTCCTCAAATAGTCAATAGTGTCTTCATGTGAAACTTTCGAATCACTAAACTCTGGGTTGCTGAATCTGAATAGGTTTATGTAGTAGAAAGCCACTTGAGCACCCCCATGATGATGATGATGATGATTATTATTATTATTATTATTATTATTATTATTATTATTGTCATCATTATTACAGATATACCTTTTTTAACACTCAAGATATGTTCAATGAAATGGCATCGTATGCAAAATGCCCAGCATTTGTTAAAAACTCTTTTTCTCAATTTAGTAGGCAATATGTTAAAAATAAAAGCAAAACACTTACTCCATTAATGAACTGACTACAGCTTGCGTTTCCTTTTGGTTTTCTTTCAGTTTGAACCTAAATCACTGAAACCCTATATACTATATTGTCAATCATCAAGTCAAGTCAAGTTTCAGCTGAAATCAGTCGCTCGACTCGACTCATTCGAGTTTAAGCAAGTGCACTTAGTACCGAGCAAACGATGAGCCAAATTTATCTAGCCAAAATATCTTAAAAGGCAAATTTGACATGTTCTGAGGTGGTCTGGAACCGACGTACTATAATAATTTAAAAATGTAAATCAAAGCTATTTGGGATACTGTACTGACACATTGACAAGTTACCATATTGTTTTCCATAAAGTCTTTATTTATTACCAACATTGACCTTAACATAGTGAATTTTATTGTTTTTACTATTTAAGATAAGTAAAATAATCTCTGGAAAGCTGCACCCAGTGCATTGATGTGATTAGCCCTGCTTACACACCATAATGCCTCTCTATATTACACACACACACACACACACACACACAAATGTTTAAAATAAACAAAAAAATGTCTTAATATGACAGGGCAACGCATATCCTGTTGTATTTACAATGTGACAATGTGAGAAGTAAGCAAAAGCTGTAAGAAATAAAAGCATTTAGCTATGGTGGCTGCATTGCAAACATGCAAATGTGTGTTTCTCCACTTGTTTCACTGTATGAGACAGACTGGCAGGCAGGCAGGCAGGCAGGCAGGCAGACAGACAGACAGACAGACAGATAGATAGATAGATAGATAGATAGATAGATAGATAGATAGATAGATAGATAGATAGATAGATGAAGAGGCTTGTACAGAATGAACACGGAAATGTAGATACTGACACATTAAAAATATTATCTATATTTAAAAAATATAATCTATAATAAAAAATATTATCAATGAACAATATAACTATGAACAGTCCAGTAAGCTATATATCCATGTAAAAATATCTTACTTATTACACTAAGTTAAATAAATAAATATGTCCAAGAAAGTCTATCTACATGGCGTTATAAGGTAGTAAGGTAAGTAAAGTGAAGAGTCTAAAGTGACCAGAAGTGTAGATGTACATGTTTGTACAGTAAAATGTCATACAGTGCAGATAAATAAACCTCAAATTTAACATGAGATCCAGTCCTCATCTATCTTCTTCATTCTACTGGTCCTGCTGGGAAGAGCTGTAGAGCCTGATGGCTCTCGGGACAAAGGATCTCCTGAGTCTATCTGTGGAGCAGCTCAGTGACAACAACCTGCCACTGAACTTTCTTACTCAAAAATGCATTTAAACTAATTCACCTGAGTTATAAGATTTGCTCATAATCATTTAGGTGTAAATAAAGCAATAATACTATTGCTCTTTGGTTAATAAAACATTTTTAATTAAAAGTTTCTGCACCAGAAGGTATCACTACACTACACTGCCTGCGTAGGTTTACTCCAGGTATTCCGGTTTCCTCCCGTTAGGGAGGGGCACGTTAGGTTAATTGGTGTCTCTAAAGTGTCCCTTAGTGTATGAATGTGTGAGTGCATGTGTGTGTGAGTGTGGATTGGATCCACTACAATGGATTGGCCCCCTCCATCTGGAGTTGTTCCTGTCCTTGCGCCCAGAGTTGCCGGGTGGGCACCGGCTGGCCCGCGACCCCAAGTGGAATAAGCAGAAAAGATAATGAATGTATAAATGAATGAATGAAACAGGAGGCATCGACAACTTTGCTTGCCTACTCTCCACCTCCATGAACGCACACACGCACACACACACGTTTGTCTCACTATCCTTGTATGGACTTTCCATTGACGTATTGATTACTGTGGCTAATTAAGTCTACACCTCCACCTAACCCAGTAACCTAAACCAAAAGTTTTGGTTCATTTGGTTTTCAAATGAAACTTGCCTTTTTTGTAACAATAAATACATAAATTCATAAAGAATTGAAAATGGCAAATGTTTTTTTTTTTACTATCTTTGTCAGGACATATGGTCCTCACAAGTATAGCAAGACAAGGTACACACACACTCATTTTATTTACATTCCCGCTGTATTTCTGATGCAGCATTTTCATAAGAAGCGACGCCGACGAGATCTTTGTGCATCTAATCGCTGTCTTCCTGGGTGTTCAGGCAGTGCCGTGTCACTTCCCCTCCGAAGCGCCCCTAGGAGACTGAGCCGAGGCAACTATGACCCAGTTTACAAAAGCTCCCCTGCTCCTTGTTTGAAAACTCCCCCCCTCGCTCCATCACAGAGATCTTTGATCAGAAGTGCGGCTGGGGAAGCGCAGTGTTGTTTTCTTACGGGAACAAAGGGGTGCGCGCTTTGCCGTCGATCCTCTCTCGGCCCTTTGAGTGCTGTTCTGATGCCTCAGGAGTAGCTGCGGCAGGATTTTGTTTGTGTTTGTGTGTGTTCTTACCTTTCTTCGTGTGTACGGCAACCCAGAACGATCCGGGTGCTTTTCGGAATTAACGAGAGCATGCTATTTATCCGACGGAGCGATCACGTGAATGCCGTAGGTTCGCCTCGCGGTCGGTCCTTTGCGTTTTACGCCTTTTATCCACAGTGACTTTTAAGGGCCGCAGCAGCAGAGCCAGGAATTGAACTCACAACCTTCCAATTAGCCACCACAGTTGCCTAGTCAAGTCAGATTGATTTATATAGTGTTTTTTAAAAAAGGAGCGTCCTAAAACAGCTTAAGAATATTAGATCATATTCTAAGGCCAATCCCAAATCGAGCAAGCATAGGGCCACAGTGGCAAGGAAAAACTACCTAAATGTTATAAGAAAGAAACCATGGGAGGACCAAGACCCAAAAAGGGGCCCATCCTCCTTAGGTGGTTTGAATGTTAATTATAAGAATGAAGTTTGGAGTAATATTATTCATTCATTCATTATCTTCTGTTTAATCCACATCGGGCCGCAGCCCAGCCGGTGCCCACCCGGTGCCCACCCGGCAACTCTGGGCGCGAGGCAAGGAACAACCCGTAAGGCACACAGACACACACTAAGGGCCACTTTAGAGATAGCAGTTAACATAACAAGCATGTCTTTGGACTATGGGAGGAAACCGGAGTACCAGGAGTAAACCCATGCAGACACGGGGAGGACATGCAAAAATCCACACAGAAAGGACCCAGGCCGCTCCACCCTGGGATTGAACCCGGGACTTTCTTGCTGTGAGGCAGCGTTGCTACCCACCGATCCCCTGTGCTGCCCGTTGTAATATTAATACTCAGTAAATAATGACAGAGAAATAAAATGTTGAATAAAAAAGCGTAACCACTATGCATATACGTGATTACTTCGTCTGATACACAGAGCCACTTTAGGATCTTGAGTCCTCAGCAGGAAGTCCTTGGAGGCACGTTGTCCCCCGACATCCTAAGGAGGGAGAGAGTTACTGCCCTCTGGTGTGGCCCAGACATGGTGGGACTGGTTTCTGTTGACGGAAACCTGTAGAGTGATGCCGAAGTGCAGGAACATCTTACATCAGTGTGTGGGGCGTTTTTGTTATCCAAGCTGTTCCACACGCTACCCTGCGTTTGCGCTGCTAACACCCGCATTCATAACTGAGCCCAAATGTGGCCTGTTTGAATAAATACAGGCATTTAATCACGAAACCCCGCTGCTGAAAGCGAAAGGATCCCCCACGTCTATTTATATTAATCCGGGCTGCTGTGTGGGTTTTGCAGTAGTTACCATTGTTTTGTTGCATATTGCGGATCCAGATGTTAGCTTCTTAGGTTACACGGGCAATATTATTGTCTGTCGAAAAAGCATTTCATATTTAAAACAAATTTTCAGTTAGGCGTGACATATTAAACACATGGAAACAGTCACGGAAAAAAAGAAGCCGCCGCTTTGTTCGGCGATAATTGCTTGCAGTGGCGGCCGGCTCTTATTTTCATCTTCACTTGCTACTTTCTCTAATGTACTGTGTCAGGCTGCTCTCTCTTGTTCCGATTTCCTTTCTTTATCTCTCTCTCCGTGCCCCATGGAGAGGATGCCACCACCGGCACCACCACGCAGAGTTCAGTTCCTGCTCTGCCCCATCATAAATCTACAAAACTCGAGTGCTTCGCCGGCTTTTGATCTCCGTAATCCCTACTGCCTGATCCTGTTTGAATAAGAATGAGTCTGATGCCACAAAGTGCTATACACAGGGCTTGTTCTGACTGCGAAATCCTATCCATTTATGTTCACCATGGGAGAGCCGGAGCAGTGCCAGCGTGGGAGGGGAGTTGAATTTTCCTATAAGGAAATGGTCTCGGATGGCTTTAGATTCTTATCGTTAATCACGGGTGAGTGGATCTCACCGCAGACAGTCCAATTTATTTGGACAGCAAATTAGAGGGGTTCAAGGCAGATTCCAAAGCAAATTTCACCCGATAGCTGAAAAGTACCTGGCTTGTCAGGACAAATACACAAACTGTCAGGGTAACACCGTAACCCCACGACCTGAGAATCCATATTAAATATTATCCCAAACTACAGTGGGGGCCAAAAATAGGAGATCACTTTAGAAGGATTCATAGGATCGAGGATTCAGGAAAATAACCAAAAACAAACTCCAAACCTTTGCAACGACATTTTGAAGACCATGCTGACTATCATGGTCCAAACTGACACTTGAAGAAGGCCAAGCGTTTAAAGACTACTTTGTACAAGCCTTAGAAATTCTTACCAAACCATTTGTTTATGAAGATAAGCAACCATGCACCATTTAACAATTGCATTACTCTGTGTGGAGCAGGTCGTTGACCAAAATGGTCGCTGACCAGACATTTTATGCTACTATAATGTAAATATGAAAGATATTTTTGCAAGACAACTGTTTGCAAACGATACATCTGTGAATATTGCTGAATAAAACACGTGGAACTCCCTCTAGGAAATACACAACACCGTGATCACACATTAACAATCACACAACACATAAACCTAGCTCACTGGCTGCACACAACCAAGAGGTTCAATACTGGTAGAATCTCTCATTTCCAGAACGTTGAACTGAAAGTAATGTGGAATAATTTAGGACTAATAAATGTTGTTAAATAATTTTCAAAAGTACAACAAAACATTTGTTTTGTAAATTTGTAAAAGTACAACACAACATGACATTTACAGTATTTAGCAGACACCCTTATCCAGAGCGACTTACAACTCATCCAGTCTTACAATCCAAGCACTTGTGGGTTAAGACCCTTGCTCAAGGACTCAACTATGGTAGCGGTGGGATTTGAACCCTGAACCTTCTGGTCCAGAGTCCAGTGCCTTAACCACTAGGCCACCACAGTCCCTTTTCAACTCGCATTGCTCCAATTTATTTGACCCGTCATGAGAAACGTATTGAATCCAACAAAAGGGCCATCTGTATAATTTTCAATTGTGGGCTCCGACTTTTGGCCCCCAGCGTATTAAACTGCGTGAAGTGCCCTGTATTACATGTGTCGTACATTCCTGCCATGAGGCCATGGGCCAGAGAGGCCGGAGTGTCAGAGCCAAGCAGGACTTACAGGGCTCAAGGTGAGAGAGCTACATGTCAACCTTGAGGCCGACTCTCTAGCGTAGTGTGAATTATTCAGCAGGCAGAGTGAGTTTTCTTTACCACCTGAAGGGTGTTGGGAGCAGCTGAGTTAAAACTGCACAATAGCTCCTTATGTACTGCGGCCGGGCAAAGAAACACTGAAGAAGCAGAATGAGAGAGGTGAGGGGCTCGCAAAAATGAAACGGTGGCAAAAGCAAACAGAAGAAGCTCGTATGATTTATTCAACAGGGCCCATTTAGCATACCATGTGGTTTGGTTTTATAGCATGAATCCCACATATACTGTCTGCTCCAGTAAGTACTGTATGGGCAGTTTAGTCTATTTGTCAGGACTTGTAGGTTTTTCCACTGCAGGTCCATAATGCACCACATCTGTCAGGCCCCTGCACAAGCTCAGGAAACTCTGCCTGGCACCCATGGGCTAGAGACAGAAAAATGTGGCATGTTGGCATCTTTTTTATTGGCATCATTATGAAACAAGGCAAGAATTGTTTGGATTTCACATAGGTTATATGGCTGAATTACTGTCCAACCAAACAAAGAAGGGGGAAATCGTTAGAACTGCCTTTTTCTTTCTCATATGATGCAATGGACAGACAAAAAGGGAACTTTTAGTCTTGGGTTAAAATACACAAAGAAACCACCAAGCTAGACTAAAATGCAGGGGAGGAATTATGGAAGTTGTAGGAACTTTCCCCGGCCAGCAACATACTGTACATCTGGCAGAGCGAGATGATTGAGAGCTGTTAGTGCGACACACTGAGCCAAGATTTTTTTCATTTACCGGAATAAGACTACTGCATTACGGTGACATAATTGCAAAGGTTATGATGTACACCGTTAGCCCAGACAGTCATAACCAGTATGGCTGCATTTAGGTGTATTTTGGCTTTCTCTTATTTTCCACTGAGGACAATGTATGGCTTCATGGGTGTGGCCATTAAGAGCATTGCTTACTGTACAGTACTGGTCTATTTTGGAATCGGGTTTCTATAAATATATAAACATATGAGCCAGAGATTGCATGCATTTACTGGACATGCTGCTTAATCACACTTTAATTACCTCACTTAGCGCTAAGAGATAACGATTGTGATTCACGCATTAGAAGAAACATTCAGGATTATGAACCAATTACATGGTTTTATGGAGTCGGATTCATGTACGATACTGTGCAAAAGTCTTAGGCCACCATTCGATTATTTTGCAATGATGTAATGGTCATATATAACATATCGTGGACGATCACACGTTAAAATGCTAAACTTGGATTCGTCAGTCTTTTGCACTGATCTTGAAGCTAGAGGATCAAGGTCAGGTTTAGGTCACGTTTGTATTGAAAAAAAAAAGCCAACATATTTGCCGAACCTAATTTTAGCCGAGAGGCTGGCGTTGTCTCTGACAGAAAAGTAAAGAATAGACAACCGGTTGTTGTTAAAGTGGGAACTGTGATATTAGAAATACAAAATCCAGACAAAAGAGAGAATTAGCTATGATTCACACTCTGAAAGGTCCAAGGCATTTTCGTGTGGGATAGAAACGACGTACAACAAAGAGAACGTCAGATATTTGCCTGATGATCCCAGACATTCGGTCTCCATAAACACTGGAGTCCATGTGACCTCCTTTTGCACTTCAGAGATAAGCTGGAAATAGATACCCACCATCCTACCATCTGGACCAAAGTTGAGCTGAACTATGGGTAGATATTCTTGTTAAACAGATCATAAACATCACACAGAATGATAGAACATCTTCAGCTTACTCATTATCAGAACCTACAGTCTACATTTATGTTACACAATTCAGCATCACCGTAGTGTAGGATCGCGTCTGAAGAATGGCAAGCTGGATGGGGGGGTCAAATCCCCAGGACTGCAACAGCCATCCGTGGCAGCCGTATGATGGACTGGTGTCTCATCCGGGGCTTGGCTTGTGGATTCAGCATGTTCTCCAGAGATGGGTGACAGAGCCCCTCATGATGGTCAAAGCAAGGCAAAATGATAGTAATAACAATAATAATAATACTACTAATAAATTAGTAACTACAGATGAGATCAATACTAATTAAACTACTTATCCACAATTTAAATTTTACACATTCGGCTACATGAAATACATATTATTTTATATGTGTACTTTAATATAGTTTCAAGTTTTCAGAATCCCTTCCCTGAATCGTAGTCATTCGTGCCTGTGTGGAAGCATTAAATACTACTACTAATTACTAATGAATTGACAAAATACAAAGTTAAATGACATTCAAAAGTCAATTAAATCAATCAAAATACTCAAGTGAGTAAGTGAAATCGAAAGTTTAAAGAGCGGAAATTCGTGAAAGACTTCAAAAAAATTTGTAAGAATTCTTACAAGAATTAAAATGAAAGAAGTGGAAGTATGATGTACTTTCCACCACAGGGTGGGTGGAGGCTGGGGGGTGGGGGGTAAGGGGGCTGGGGGTTATTAAGTGATAACACAGGTGACGCACTCATTCAAAATCTACAGTCATCTATCAGTAGGGATGTGCTAATCGGATTTCTTCCCAATTCCATTTTTGATATGATAAGATATCTGCGCTTTGTGTATTGACTGATACCTGAGGCTGATAGTAAAGGTGTGATGTGGCTGGCTTTAACACAGTCTGGATAACCTGTGTCATGTCAGCTAACAAAGTCACACAGTAAAGTGGAACCTTGGTTTTCGTCGATTTCTGAGCAAATGTGTTCCATAAGAAATCAATTGAATGAATTGAACTGCGTTAATGGACATGTACTCGACACTACAGGAACACCTGAATAGCAGAGCCTCACAGAAGAGCCTCTTCCACATTAACACTTACAATAAATCATTACCACAAAGCTTATAATGAAGTGTTGAAAATGATGTAGTTTAGCAAATAATGGATTGAAAGTGGTGCGGGAAATGTAATCCCGAAAATCTGATCCATCTTTGCAATAATATTTTCCTAAATTAATGTGTGTACATCGGCTTCATACATAACCCTTCGGAAATTCAGAACTGTAGCATCTGTATAGTGTAATATCAATTCCAGCTTTCTAAAATATTACAGTTTATTCCATGATTTGAGTTATATGAGAATAAATTAGTCATTACTATAAGAATAAGTTGTTTCTATTGGATAGAAAGGCTGATTAATAAGAAAATCAAATGCAGAAGAACTCAGTGACTCGGCATCTCACTGAACGGGACAGAAGTAAAATATTTAATTTCAAATTTCAGTTTTGTTTGCATAGCGCTTTTTACAATAGACATTGTCACAAAGCAGCTTTACTGATTTAACTTATGGATACATGAACAATTGTCACAAATTTGATTCTATTGTCCCTAATGAGCAAGCCAAATGGCGACAGTGGCAAGGAAAATCTCCCTGAGGTTAAGAGAGGAACCAGGAAATGAATTAGACATGATCCTTGGTACCTTTAACATATGAAGCACTAAAACTGGAACCAGAACTACAGACCGAATGCTTGACTAAACTAATAAGTCTTGAGCCTGTTAGGGTTCCTACCTTCCCCCGGTGCGTTCGGCCATCCTCACCGGTCGCCATTACAGAGCCATCGGTGGGACGGCCTTATATCCGCTATCTTAATTATGTCCAGATCCCGAACAGCTGCTTCGTGTCCTATAAAGGCGTGGTTCTTGGCGCTGTTCGAGGCCAGGTCATCATTATTCAGACGGGATTCCATCCCCGTTCGGTTCGCATGTCTGACCACCGGCGCCCTTGCGCCCTACCGCGTTCCCTAGAGTTAGTGGTTAAGTCCGGGG
>JAVSBV010000079.1:2879782-2913941 GCA_033117975.1 Parotocinclus spilosoma | reverse complement strand
TTCATTATAGACTGAATTCATTCAAGCCCTACGATGTTACCCAAACGTTCTGCAAGTTCTACCGCTAAAATAGTGCAGAAATACTTATAAATATAGCGTCCCTACTTTGCAGATTTTCGTTTTTCGGTGGAATGTACGAGGGAACACTGTATATACTAGTTATTTCACTATTTGTGTCCCATGGGTATGCCAAAATAAAAGTTTGTTGTTTCAGAAAATATGCATTTGATTTCAGTAACGGGACGGGACGGCGTTTTATTTGTCACATGCATTTGTAGCTGGATAAAAACTGTGTGGAGTTTACATGTTCTCTCGTGTCTGCATGGGTTTACTCTGGGTACTCCGGTTTCCTCTCACATCTCAAAGACATGCCTTAGGTTAATAGCTCACTTTAAATGAGAACTAATGTGATTGGGACTGATTAGTATCGACTTAACGTTCCTCGTTCCTGCCGCGGATAGCCACTAATGCTAAAACAACATTAAAATTAAAATAGAAATGTACATTTTTAATTCAAACATGAAACGGGAGGAACAAGTAAAAACTTTGTGACCCATGTTTCCAGAATCCCATTTCCACCAAATTAGATATCAGGCTTAGATCAATCATCCGGACGCGCGTTGGACGGTCACCAGGCCTAGCCATTCGTCAGAGCTTGTATCTCACCCGGGCAGCCTCTACAGCTCTCAAGAGTCTGTACATGTAATGACATTTCAGAGACAATGGACCTCCCAGGATCCTCTCACTACGACCCGGCGGCCACCTGGTGCGCCGTTAACTATCTCAGATAAACAGCTGCCCGTCCGCAAATAAGTGCATTAAATAAAATCTGCTCTAAAAAAATCAACGCTGTTAGGGGAGGAAGAAATGTGGCTTGCGGATTAAGTCAGAAGAGAGGAAATAAGACTTCCAAGTGTGGGACTTTACCGGAGATTGTGCTCATACACAAATTGTTTAAGAAGCGATGCTTTTTTTCCATCTCTTCAAGGAAACGGGAGTTTGTTTGAAAAGCGCGAGGGTTTATTTAATGTATCATACACCTCCTTTAAGGTTTACTCACTGCACTCTAATGTGTTATTTCAAATCTCTCCAACCACATTTCCCTCTGAGGATAGAGGGTGCTGGCCTTTTCTCAAGCACATGCTATTACCAAATCCGTTGCAGATGTGCACTAGAGGGACTGAGAGAGATAGAGAGGGTAGGCTGTGATTAGGTGTTATAGGGAAGCAGGGCTTTGGTACGCTCTAAATGCTGGACTGGTGACCTAATGCAATTAAAAGGGTTTTAGTACCGAGTGTCAGATTCAGGAATTTGGAAACGATCATACTGGACTGTGAGGGCTTGAACTGTGGATCAGAAGATCCTACCTCTGAACACCAAACTGCCACTGATGGGTAGGTTACAGCCGAGGCAGTCTCCTCTGACTTCTTGTTGCTGGACTGATTAGGTTTGGACTACAGTAATACTCGGCCCTACACACTGAGTAGCTCTCAGTGACAACGCTGCTGATTTGATATCTTTTTGTCTGCCTATTGTCCACAAAATGGACAATAGTGCTGTTTTTCTGAGCCCTTGCATCACTTTATCATCTACTTCAAGTTTATCTTTATTCATAATAAGCTTTGTTATAGTGATTTTATTCTGTTATAATATAGTACATTTACATTTAGAAGATGTTCTTATTCAGAGCGATTTACACTTGGTACAGTCTTACAGTCCAAACAATTGTGGGTTAAGGACCTTGCTCAAGGACCCAACTTATGGCAGCTTGGAAGAGGTGGGGTTTGACCTTGACCTGGACCTTCTGGTCCATTGTCCATAGGCCAGTATGTTATCCACTAGGCTACCACAGTCCCAATGATTCCAATGGCTATAGGTTAAGAATTTCTAGGAGCGGTGATAATTGTAACATTTACATTTGTGTCATTTAGCAGACGGCCTTACCCAAAGTTTTACAATCCAAACAATTGTGGGTTAAGGGCCTTGCTCAGGGACCCCTGTGGCAGGGATGGGATTTGAACCCTTGACTTTCTGGTCCGTAGTCCAGTACCTTAACCACCAGACCACAGTCCTGTATTATATAACATTATATAACTCCCCACTCACAATGGCAGGATTAACAATATTTTGACTTTCCAATGTGATTCTGATTGATCTGATTTCGATGCAGAATCTTGAATTTTCGAATCTCCTGCACACTTTTGTGCTAAATGTAGTGCGGAAAAGACTATATAATAATATAATATATAATAATTGCTGTTTTTCATTTCCAAGGCATTTAATAAATCACATAAAAGTACCTCATTATAAAATAAACTTTTATATGAATGTTTTTCCCAACTATCTAAATCTATCTGATTATCTAAACAAAATCTATTGTGTTTTAAGCATGTTTAAGGTAGGCTATGCTGTGATTATATACAGTATATATTCAACTCGAATCGTGAACCGTACTTTAATGGATGGAAATGACTTCTTAGATAGCTGTGCATCCCCAATATCTATTTCAGCTCACCGCACGACTGAACATTTAAAACTTTTCGCTTGGC
Source organism: Parotocinclus spilosoma (assembly GCA_033117975.1). NCBI lineage: Eukaryota > Metazoa > Chordata > Actinopteri > Siluriformes > Loricariidae > Parotocinclus > Parotocinclus spilosoma. The sequence continues at coordinate 2,911,392 of JAVSBV010000079.1, read as the reverse complement.
ACGCTGTCAGCCTATACAGAGGTCTGAATTTAGCGGTCTTCGCCATTAAGTGCAAGTTTCCCGGTCACATGATCACTGGAGGAACATGGGGAACGATTTCGCTCTCCGCCCACAATGATGCCTAGGATAAACCGTTCTGCTTTTTTTTTTTATATCGCGACGGATGCCAAAAATGCCCTTGCCGAACGCAGCTCGACTGGGATAAAGTCGGTAAAGTTTGTGCATTAGCACCGTCAGCCAATATTCAGAGCTCTGATGTCAAAATCGTATCGAGTGAGCAAAAACGGTATCTGCGCGCCCCTCCTGCCAAAGGGTTTGCCTCTATATGATAAAATCAGTGCAGGTTATTGTTAGGTTTCATTATTCCTAAATAGCCAAATAAAATATAGTTCTATTTTTAAAGGGCAGCCTGCATCTGATAAGCAAGCACAGGAAATCATATTCACTCCATTAAGACTTCAACAATACAATCGAGTGTGATTTTTTTTTTTTTTTTTTTTTTTGCTCTAAGTGGAGCACTTGGGAATGAAACGACCCAGAATTGCGGCTGGTTTTGTTCGTACCCGTTGCCCTCTCAGCTCCAGTTCTGTTCCAAAATGAAAAAGAGAGAAAGAGAAACGCCTAGCAGCTCATTACGGTGGATCTCAACCCTCCCCGCTCTCCCTGATTCTCATTTGTGGCAGCAGAAAAGAGGCACGGTTAACAGATGGGAGGGTCGGCGGCAGCTCTGCTCCCTCGCCCCTCGAGAGACCTGCTCAGATATCTTCCCGTTGTTCTCCGTGTTCCTCCCGTGTTCTTGGTGTTCGGCGCTCATGCTTACACGGCGACTTGCCGATAAAACTCTTCTCACCCTCTGCCTTTCTCCGACCCTGTCTGAGGCTTACAGCTTCCTGTTGTGACCCCTCAGCCGTTAGCAGTGACCCCTCTGGAGCTTTCCTCCAGCTCTCACGCTAAGCCGAGTCTCTCGTCCTCCACCTCCCCAACCCCCATATGCTTTGGCCGTGGATTAGTGAATTGGCTTAGCATAGCAGAGAAAGCTGGCTTTCTCTCTCGCTCTCTCTCTCTCTCTCGCGTTCAGAAACGCTCGCACATGATCACACCGCATACTGTTTGCTCTCATCGGGGCAAGTCAACCACACTTGTGTGGGAAGATCAGTCTTCCCTTGTGTTTCTGTGTGAGCGTGTTGTGCGTGTGCGTGTGTGTGTGTGGTTGTGAGTTGTTTTGCCAGCTGTTCTCATGTCTGCACAGTAGTTCAACCCAACAAGAGTAAATTGGCTTGCTTTTAAGTGTGGTAATCTAAAGAGGAGATGTTTCTGGGGAAGGGAAGGATGTATCGTCCTGAATAAGTTTAAATCATGATCGTGTTTCACATTAGTCCAGATCAGTGGTTTAAATATAAAAGAAAACAAAAACGAGCTTTTCTATCATGCTGTAATAAATCGGTTTCAACCCAAAAGACCAACTGTAAGTAGGTCATTGGACCATGTAGGCATCTTTGGTCTGGTCGCATGACATCCGGATTCGACCCCCTTCTCATTGAGTTTTAGGAACCTGCCACTTTGGTTCAAACCAACTTCTGGCTGTAGTGTCTCGGTTATGGAGTTGTATTTTGGTTGCTGGTTCACGTTTATACAGCGTCAGTTAAGGGCGCTGTATCGGACCAGGTTCCCCTTAATGTGATTGCGATTACAGGTACTAAATCGGTCCTGGATCTGAAGTGCCGTACACATTAAGGTCCATCTTAATGCGGCTCCAGTTACAGGCCATGTATCAGTCTAGGTCCACCTTAGAGTGGTTCCAGTTACAGGTTCTATATCAATCCAGCTCCACCTTAGTGTGGTTCCAGTTACAGGTTCTATATCAATCCAGGTCCACCTTAGTGTGGTTCCAGTTACTGGCACTATGTAAGTCCCAGTCCACTGCAATGTGGTTCCAGTTACAGGTTCTGTTTCAATCCAGGTCCACCGTAGTGTGGTTCCAGTTACAGGTTCTATATCAATCCAGCTCCACCGTAGTGTGGTTCCAGTTACTGGCACTGTATAAGTCCTAGTCTACCGTAGTGTGGTTCCAGTTACAGGCCATGTATCAGTCCAAGTCCACCTTAATGTGGTTCCAGTTACAGGTTCTGTATCAATCCAGGCCCACCTTAGTGTGGTTCCAGTTTCTGGCACTGTGTAAGTCCCAGTCCACTGCATTGTGGTTCCAGTCACAGGTTCTGTATCAATCCAGGTCCACTTTAGTATGATTCCAGTTGTAGGGAACTCCAGTTACAGGTTCTGTATCAGGTCCTGCTCTACCTTACTGTGTCTCTTGTGTTTCTGAGTCTATTGGTGTGCTTCTGTCATATGACCAGGCCAGGGGTGCCTACAGTAATAATGTAATCATTATAATAGGACTAATTATAACTTAAGTAGCAATATATTTGCAGTACTTATGTAATATGCAGTAATATGATGAGCAGAGGGTAATGAAAGTCCATGAAAAGCCCAAACATTGGTGTTTCCGTAAGTGTTACTTTAATAACAGAATTTTTAAAAAGCGGCTCAGATCTAGCTGATTAGCTGCTTACAGTTAGACTAGAAACTGAATAGCTATTAGTCTAAGTTGAATATAGCTAGTGCCAGATCCTGTCTGTATCTTGGTAAATATTTACACAGTAATCTAGGTATTATCACCAGCTTGTCTGCCAGTTGTTTTGCTCCTTGTTCAACAGTAGACCTTCAAACAATCATCGTGCTCGCTTTAATTTCGTCATGCAGGTGCTAACACACACTCCAGAGCAGCCTTGATAACAGCTATCGCAAAGTGTGACAGGTGTTGTTTGGATGCTAATAAGGCGTACCATTAGACTGAACACAAACACTGACTGGTTATTAACGACTTTTAATTCTCCTTTGTCTTGTAGAAGGGGGTCGAGGTTTTAACACGATAACGAGAGAATTTAATAAGCCGGTGTTGAATTTTATGGGGCTCGCAGACTGTTCGCTTGCTGGCTTCTATGAAAGGAAGCATTATCGTAGGAGTTTAGCTTCTCAAAAGCTCTGGGCGCAACATTACGGGCAAGATGTTTGGAGCTTGCCGGCACAAACGTCTCGTGCTGGAAGAATCAAAGCACCGGAGTATAGGAGATAGGTGGAGAGACAGAGGAGGATACAGAGTGACACATCTTTCCAACTTCAACGTCTCGCACCAGATCTGGCAGCTGCCGGGAAACGTGTTTCAGAAACACGCAAAGAGAAGAAGGGACGGAGTGGGGGGGGGGAGGGCAACAAGAAGAAGAAAGAAGAGTTTTAATGCGACACCGCTGACAGCTTCGCTGCATTACACCCAGCCTAAATAATGGGATGCTCATTTACATAACGAGGGACGTTATCACCTCTACTGTCAGAAGAAAACACAACAACACTTCTGCCGCTCCTCCCTGAGATGAATTGGGTTGGCCTACTTTACGGCGCCGGGGAGGTGCGCTAGGCGCGTACGCTTGCGCACAGCTCGGTACGTGAACCTCAAAGGCGAGATGCTGTGCAGGAAGCCGGGGTTAGATGCACGAGTCAGGGCTGTCCTTTCAAACTCTCACTGGGTGTTCCTGATCCGGAGAAATAGCTGTGAAGTGATTACAGCATCGTATCGCTGATGAAAGATGATTTCCAGAGTGAAAGAGGATGTCAAGATCTTTTTTCCCCCAGATCTACTGATATTTATTTAAAATACAAAGCAAAAGTGGCCTGTTTTCCAACCACCTACACCATACACAGGCAGAGGGACGCCCTGTATAGGTCACCAGTCCATTGTTCTATAAATGCACCACCCCGATGTCCACATCCCAAATCCCAATTCGACTGGAGCTGCTCATCCAGGAGATGTGATTTATACCCAGAAAAGAAAAAATTAACAAATACTAAAAATTGAAACACTCAACTGCAGTTGGGTCGTGATCGAAATGCAATTTGGGCGCCATATGGAAGATCTCAGAACATTACATTTTTGCTATTTGTTTAAAATCCATATTTAGGTTTGGTGATGTGGTGGGTCACCGATGACCCTGGTTTAAGTTTTAGTGGTGCCTTCCAACCAGGTTTATCTTCACATATAGTACAAACACTAACCTTTTGGACACCCAAAATTTGTTTGCCCTCACCTTTGCTGCTACAACAGCCTTTGTTCTTCTAAAAATGCTTTCCTCTAGATTTGGGAAACATGACTGAGAGGTTGGCTTCTTTTAGACAATAAGCCCTGGCTCACTTTTGGCATTTTTACGGTGTGGTGGAGTTGAGGTCCAGGTTCCGTACAAGCCAGAGCAGTTCTAAGACACTCTCTACGAACTTTATTTAAGGTCGACAGAGCACAAAGTTGATGAACTAACCTGTTCAGGGTATACATTCACCACAAGACTGTGACACAGCAAGTAGGTCCCGGGTTCTATCTCACGGTGGAGAGCCCTGAGTCCTGTGGAGTCTGCATGTCCTCCCCGTGTCTGCGTGGGTTTACTCCAGACACTCCGGTTTCCTCCCACAGACCAAAGACATGCATGTTAGGTTAATTGTTGTCTCTAAACCTGGCCCTTAGTGTGTGAATGTGTGTGTGTGTGTGTGCCCTACGATGTATTTGGTGCCCTTTTTAGGGTTTCTGCCCTTGCGCCCAGAGTTGCCAGGTGGGCACCGGCTGGCCCGTGACCCTTTGTGGATTAAGCGGAAGATAATGAATAAATTCTACCGGCACTATTTTGTCTATGGAGAATCCAGAAAGGTACGAAATAGCAGAGCTCTGAGATTAGAAGGGCTGTCCACAAACTTTTGGCTATATAGTGTGGGAATAAGAATAAAGAACTGTATTAACAGACTAGTTCTTTATGTCAATTATAGAGAATTGAAATCTCCGAGTCTAACTCGGTTGAAACAATTGCTTCAGGGTGACGTTGTTAGATCTTCCTGACTGTCCATGACTTTCTCATTTAGCATCGAACATATCAGAACACCTCAAATATTAACCGCCCTACTGCGCAGACGCTTCGTCTTTCGAGGAACCTTTTCACTTGACTTGTTTAACAAGGAACCTTCATGTTATAAAGCACGTGATAGCTTTCTGACACTGTAGCATTTCTTTTGGAAACATAGATCCTTACTCTGGCAGAAACATAACGCCGTGCGTGATTAGAGCCGTTAGTTTAAGCGTCACTTCCTAAAAACCCTGTCAGAATCCGGGAGACTGCGGAGAGAGCGTGACAGTGCTGTCGGTCCTCAAAGTCAGAGCAGTGACGAGCTGGCTCCGATTTGCATGATATCAACAGCGGAAAAAGCGGTGCTCTCACAAAATTGTTGACAGATCCTTTTGTCTTTGTTCACTGTCCCATGCGGCTGAGATTTCCGTCTTGTTTTTTTGTCGTCTTCGCCTTGTTTTTCCATCCACCTTAATGCCTCTCCTCCTCTGCATCTCTTTGTCTTTTTCTCGCAGGTACGGCTGCTGGAATCTTTGAATCGAGCGGGGCAAGTAAAGAGAAGTAGGCCTGGTTTGAGGAAACGAGAAAAACAATAAAAGAGGCAGGGGAACAAAACAATAAAGTTATTTGGTAAAAGAAGAGACGGAAGACAGGAACGGGACAATGGGGAGGAAAAAGATCCAGATCACGCGGATTATGGACGAACGCAACAGACAGGTACGTCAAGACCGAGCGTAATTATTGGACTGACATTCGGAGGTTGATTTTACAGAAGCAGATCATTTCAACCTGCTCGCAACCAAACGCCCCAGCAGCTCTAGAGAACTTTTTTTTTTAGCAGGGGTGGGTACTGGGTGGGACGCAAGCACAAACAAACAGGCAAACAACCACCAAGGCATGCAGCAAGCGAGAAAAGGAGGAGCACGTTTGGGCCGATCCCAGGACCCAGTAGTTTTCCTATTTCAAGCTTGTAGGTGGAAGCCAATGAGATATAGCTGGAGTCAGACCTGTAAGGACTGTCTACAGTTATTGTTATAATAACACGGTGTTTTTCCACATATCCCCAAAACCTTGCCCTGGATGATGTCATGTTTTGGATGGAACTATTACATCCAGGGATGAATTATAGTCAGGAGTTTTGCTCGGTGTCTTCGGAGCTTTTATGCATCGCAGAAAAACAAGCTTGCCAGACGGAACAAACGATACGATTCTTTCGTAGCCCAAAAACCCCAGTCTGGGAGACACCAACAAGTCTGGCTTGTGAACATCCTGATATCATATCTAACAGATTCTGTACTTGTATTGATTATAGTGGTGCCAGTAACATAGGTACTTGTTTTACAGCAAGATCAATGAGCTGCGTCTGATGTTGATGTTCGGCGGCTGCCGGAGAAACAGGAGTTTAAAGGTGCCTTCAGAGGGCAATCTGTCAAAGCTGGCATGACCTAGAGGCGCTCCTGGTTTCACTTTAATGTGACCATTTGTTCAAAAGCTCCATTCACTAGCCAGGTAACTGGCATGGCTCGGATTCTTCAAGCATTTCTTCCCACGTTTTAACCCTGGTCAGGGTGACGGAGGCTCTGGAGCATCTTGGAAGTCACAGTCTTGTGGTGAATGTATACCCTGAACGGTCAGCCTCTAAATAATCCGATCATAATTGGGAGTCTTGGTCGCTTAGTCTAGTTAAGATACTGGACTCTGGACCTGATGGTCCAGGGTTCAAATCCCACCTCTGCCAAGCTGCCACAGCTGGATCCTTAAGCAAGGCCCTTAACCCACCATTGCTTGAATTGTAAGACTGTATTAATTGCAGCTCTGAATAAGGGCGTCTGCTTAATACCGTAAATGTAAATGTATATAATCGGCGTACAAAAAACACCGTACTCTGATTTTTCAGATTGGATTATCAATAGAGCTGAATTAATAGATTTAAGAGATTAGATCAATAGAGCTTTTAAGTCTGCGCATGCGCGCAAACATAGCCATAGAGTTGGAGTCAAACATGGTTGCCAGATCTTTTTTTGATCTATATGGTTGTTTTTTTATGACCGATGTCGATATTTAGAGAGCAGGGCAACTAATAAAACTAATAACAAACGAGAGACAAATTTGCCAAACATAAATGATCATTTATTTAAGGTATAAACGCACTGTCTCTGTTTGCACACTGTGCTTTTTCTGAATATAGAAATCGAAAAAGTTTATTGCAAGAAAAATTGTTTGCACTTTATTGCACAACATTTATTACCAGAAAACAGCATCTTCTTGTTTCTAAAAAGGAAAAAAAGGAGTACTTAGAGCAGCGCACACGGTAGCAGCTTGTTTATAATCTTAGTCCCAGTTAAGAGCAGCTCGTTTTAATGCTGGAAACAAAGTTTCATTTTCCGGTAAATGGCCCCTCCTTCACTGAATGTTCTCCCTGCATCTGTTTTTGGTCACTCAACAGTCCTAGTTTTTAAGCTGCTACGTTTGTGGATTGTTACCATAGACCTGGTTGCTTGGTTCTCTGGTGAGATTTGGCAACCCTGGAATTAAATGCTACATGCGTGAGCTGCTACCAAACACTTTTGGCTTGACTCTTAAATGTTTAAGGAAATGAAGTATTTTCTCAGTTTATTTAAAGATTGAATTTTGCGTCACATATTTTTGTGAGATTATCGGCTCGTTACAAAGGAAATTTGCGATGATACAAACCCAGCGCTTTAACATTGTAAATGTGTATGTTAGTGCAGTTATTGGATTATAAATCTCACTCACTGTTCTGGTTCACATCTTGGTTTGTGAGTGTGAACAAACCCATGATCCAGTCCAGGTATAATCACAAGCTTTGGTGATTTTCCTCAGCCAGCAGTATGAATATCATACGTGGGTTCAAGCTCCAGTTAATGACTACTGTCCAGACTTTGGGAAGGGCTGATCAATTATTGAAGGTGGAACGAAGGGCGGTGAGAAAAGGAAGAGGCGAGTGGAAAGTAATGGGCGTGTCAGGAGGCACAGACAGCAAAGCAAAGGTGACATTAGTCATTTGGTCCTCGTGGGTTCAGCCTCCTGAAGAAACCTGCTCACAAGCACATGGTGGGTCATGCCAAAGTTCTACATGAATGAGTCAAGCTCAGGCCTTCATCATAGCAGCATTCCCTTCTCCTCTTTCAAATAACACTTTTAGCAAGAGTTCTATTACTTATATTAGACGTACCTTCCGTGGCTTGACGCCAACTCTCTGAGCGAACCCTTTGAAATGATGTTGCTTTGGATCTTTCTATGGTAGATGGTTGCAAATGCTATGATGAATGGGTCAGGGCGCAGGCATAGTTTGTTTGATGGATGGCCACACACAGGAAAAGAGAGCAAGAAGGATGCAGGGAGCGCTGTATAGGTCAGGATGTTTTTTGGGGAGGCTATCGTATTGCACAGAGAGCATCCTGTCCTGGCGTTATCGCTGCTCCCTGCCTCCCTCTCTTTCTTGCGCTCGTTCTCCTTTTCTTACTCTCCCAGCCTTTCAAGATCAGAGATTGATACAGGAAGGACACCTGATGAGAGTCGATGCCGCAGCTTTCCGGGACTCGAGAGCAAGAAGAAGAAGGGAGGGTGAGACAAGGAAGCAAAAAGAAGCTTTTGGGCACGTTTTTTTTTTCTTCTGGAAAGGAAGGACGTACTTCATGCCTTATCAGTTTGTTAAAATCATAATATTGAGACTTGACCAATGTAAGATTGTTAGGCTCAATCCAGAGAAAGAGTCGACAAAAGGAAACGGTCAAGATAGGCATCACAAGACAAGAATGGAAGGCCTTTGACTCACAACCCTTTTTCTCTCCCCTCCCCTTCGCTCTCAGTTTGCTGAAGTCGTGGCTGGGCCTTTGCATATTTTCACTTCCTCTTTAAGGAAATCTTTCCATACCGAAGAAAAATAAACAGCTGCCTGTTTCACTGGTCTTACCTTTGGTGCAGCATTCTTGAGATGCTTGTACGGTTTTCATGCAAATACCATTCCATTCAGTGTCAGACGTGCCAGCCTGATCGTCGACTGCTCAAGCGTTACCCTCGGCGTTATTTGATTTAAGCCTTTTTCCTGCGTGCCATATCCAGAAAGCATTTCCTCTGCTTAGAGCCAAAAAGCCAGATGATTTAACTCCATTATCCTAAGTTTATGTAAGCAGAGATTAAAGGTACACTGTAAAATTGCCACCTTCTCCCGTCTTTCCGCTGCTTCTTCCGTCTTTCAGGTCTCAGAGTGGCAGGTCGAGCTGGCCACCCTGCCTGTGGCGCCTCGCCTGCGGGCAACAGACCCTCATCGCCTTGGGCGGCCACTTGGACCTTCCACCTCGGTTCCCTTCGAAACTCTTCCCCAGAGAACAGGTACCTTTGGCAGGTTGACTGGCTGCCCAGGCAGCCTCACAGAGAGAGTTAGTGTGCGAGGCCTGGCTACCTGCCGTAAAGCCACTCAACCACTTTCCCGAGCCCGCCAACATGAAAAGACCCCCTGTGCGATAAAAACTCTCGCCAGCTTGCTAGTCGGTGCCTGTTTATCGCTCCCACGTTTGAGTCGTTCACAATGAGATCATGGCTGCATCAGATGGACTTGTGCTTAGCGAGATGCATCACAGCCAGTCGGAAGCAGCCGTGTCGGAGTCGGCTGTAATTAGGCTTAATGGAGGCTGGTTAATTAAGGGTTGCTATACGTCTGGCCAGGTGCTGAAGACCAACCTAGTTCGGGTCAAGAAAGGGCAGAGAGGAAGTGGCCCCTGATGTCATTAGGGCAAGGTGGGGGATGTAGTCATTTGTCTAAGGATGGAAAAATGGTTTGCAGCTGAGCCACTGAGCTTCATGAAGAAGATTGTAATGTGGAGGAGTGTGACTAGCAAGGATGATCTCAGCAACATCATTCTAAAACAGGAAATTAAGAATTACGTCAAGGTTGTGGCTGTTTCCCAGTTTGGTATGGCATGATATTTTCTTTATTATTTATTTAATTTGATATAATACAGAATTCCTTTGGTACAGACTTACCATCAGAGGTCAGTACAAAAAAAACAAAGGTACAAAAGCTCATGTTCTGTGTCAGAGCCTAAAAACATGAGAGTAAGTGACAGGAAGGACAGTTTATACACAAGTAAGCTTATAATAACACAAATAATATACATTTATAAAAGTTTATTGGTCTGGAACTCATACATGCCTGATAGAAAAAGAAAAAACAGCATGAAGTCCACCTATTTCAGTTTGTGGGACAACAAAACCCCAGTTTTGTTGGCCGGTCCTATTGATCCCAAGTGCCCTCAGAGCTCAAGAGCTAAGCCATCTCTCTTGTGCATCCAATTATCACCCAGCGATTTGTGTCACACAGCATAACCCCCGCCACATGATCGTCTCAGCAATAGCTCCAAATTAAAAGACTTGGCTACGGCGTTCGGTGGGGTTCGCGAACATTTTTGTACGTCTTACGCTTCGTGACATGGAAGTGATGGCATCGAGATGGAGCCGTGACAGAGCCACCTCTCCAATCAACAGTGGCGAGGTGTGAAACAGTTTGAGTGAAATTAACAGCAGGAAAATAATGAGGCCCTCTGGGTATCCCATCACCCCTACTCACCTTCCTCTGATTCTCACCTTACTGTTCTGATCGCTTCCTCTCCGCCTGTCTTCTCTAAAAACTTGCAGCACTTACTTCTTCATTTTCTTCAGCGTCTTCGTCTCCACCGCCTCCTTCCTCTTAAAGTCCCTTCGATTCATCAGATTCCGTCTTCTGCTAATTGCCCTTCTTTGAATTGGACCCCCACAAGTTCTTTACTTCCCTTCTGGTTTTCTACTGTTCATCTTCCTCTTTTCTCATATCGTCATCTGATACTGTAGGTCTGCACGTCTTACTCGTGTGTTGCTGCTTCAGTTTGTACTCCAACCTCGCTTCAAAAGACCTAATAAGTTTCTCGATAGTTTAATTGCCGTCATGGATGCTTGCTTCTCAACTCCGAGTGTTTTTTTTCTCTAAATGTGGGTCACTCGGGTTTAAACCTGCCAGTGGATGCAGAGATGCTGAATGTAGTGTTGAAGTCAGCATAATAATCGCACAAAAGGCCTCATTGTGAAGCTTAGGCACGCACACCTCCAATTAAGAGTTGTGTGAATGGGCATTTCAGGAGAGTCGGTCCCCAGGGCCTGGGTGCAGCATGTGGATGATTCAGAGTGAGGAGCGTAGGGGTTGGGGGCTGCCCGGTGACAAATGACTACTCGTCCTGTCTGTCTCCCCCCGGGGAAAACAGCCAGCCCAGGAGGCGGGAAGCAGAAGCGAAGCCATTGTGAAGGGGAAGCCGTCAGGCACTTCCTGTTATGAGAGGAAATACACAGAAATGTGCTTCCTGCCCCCTTGTCTCCAACCCACTGGCTTGCAGGGACGGGGAGTCTGACTGTTGCTGACCTTGTTTCTGCTAATCGCTCAGCCCTCGGGTTTGTTTGGCTTTGTTTTGGCATCCTTCTTAACCCTTAAGTGCACCGACGCCGGGTCGTCATTTGGCCAGCCAATCGTTCATGCAACGGTACGGAACGCAAACGGATGCCTTTGGAACTGTACACAACGCCGCTCACAGCCGATTGACTGTTTTGCCACGTCACATCCAGCAGTAGCCCTAAATGCCAAACTGTATCAAAGGACATTATGTTTTCAAAAAGGACGCCGCACCACAGACTCACAAACACTGGCAGTGTGTTTTTCCAAGGCACATTCCAGCCCAGATTGGTTTATTTTACTCTTTTAAGTCAGTCTTTTCCAGCTTGCTTTTTTTGCTTGGGGTTTGTTGGGTGGTGAGTGGGGGGTTGCTGTGCTGTGAAAACCACCAAAAACAATTTCTTTATTCCAGACAATTCGGTAATAAAGTACAGAAGCATTTGGGAAGACCTGGTACAATAAAGACCACAGTTTGGGAGTTTTGAACACGACCTCAACAGGGAGCAAACTTATAGACTGCTGCAGAATTAAGTGAACTTTTAGTCAGTTACGTTTCTGAAACCATAATGAAATGGCGGATAATCATAGTTGGACACACCACATTTAATGCTTCACTTTTCATATTTATTCATCTATATTTATATACTGTACGCTACTAAAGTCTTAGGCTACCATTTGAGTTGTTGTTTTAGCAAACCATTTTGAATGATCCCCCTATTTTTTGGGAGCGGTATATTTCATTTTCTTAACATCACATACGTATTTCCTGTACTTATATCTGGTTGTATTCTCTAATCTAATGTTGGCCTAAGAGCTTTGTACAGTTACTGTATATAATTCCTGGTCAGGGTTAGAAAACCAAAGAAGCTGAAACAGTGATAAATGCTTAAAGTCACCTGATCTAAACAACATTGAGCATTTATGGGGGCACTTGAAGACAAGCATGCTGGATAACATGGATCATCAGAATTTCTAACCAAATACTAATCTATTCTTGAATTTGTACCACTTTTTTGAAGAATCAACACCATATTTGTGTTGTTTTGCTGATTATATGACTTATAATAGCAAAATGTAAAACCGAAGCACTTTCAGGAGTGATCTCAGACTTTTGGTGCCCATCCTGTTTCTGTTTCATCCCATATCTGTTTAAGTTTGTTTCACGAGAAGTAAATATTCATGAATTTAAGGGAAGCACAAGTAGTTTTCAACTAGTTTTTGGAACATCATCACATCTAGCATAGTTGTTGGAGATCCTGGCGCTCTACTGTGCCTGTGTGACTGAACCCGTGTTATGTTTGTATTTCACACTCTGAAGTCCACCAGCCAGGGTTCGCAGTAACTATTCTTGCAGCCGATTTTGCACGTCAGTCTCTTGACTGTTCTGAATGGAGAAGGTGCTATGAGTGCCATTTTCAGCAATTAACGCGGTGACTCACTAAAGGCTCCAGAGCCGAGCGAGGCATGACAATGTGGGGGCAGGCTGAACACGGAAAAGGAAGATAATCACGCTGCAGACTCTTGTGACTTACCATTACATCAGAAGTGGAGAACTTTGCACAGCATGCCATAGCTCCTATAACTCGATGATGCTTTGGGTCAGCTTGTAGTATCAAATAATGACTGGACAGCAAGGTAACATGGGTGTGAATTTCTAATTCCTTCACCTTTGTGTGGCTGGTGAGTGGCACAACGTTGAGACTGATTAGGTTCTCGAACTAACCAAAATAGACCGGTGCGCCAGTTCTCCCAGTGAAAACGGCCGACCGTGGTAGGACATGCAGAGGTTTATGCCAAAAATCCAAACCTTCGATTCCACCTTCGCATTGCCACCTACAAAATGAGTCAGCATGAAGAAAAACCGTACTCCACACTTTCTCTGGCAGCTCCGATCGTCTTCGTGGCCATTCCTTCGACGGAAAACAAACTGTCAAAACAATCAATGGTGTTCACCAATCTCTGCCTAATGAACCCTCACTGATGAGCCATAATCAAAACATAATCATTTCCTTTATGGCTCAGCAGAGAGCGATGATGGAGGCCTATTGCCAAGACGAGAGCAGCAGAAGTAATTTTGTTTTGCAGGAGCTGTCAGTGGGAGATGCCGCAGGTATCCGCCACAGCACAGCACTGTCACCATTCGCGTGGCATTTTTTTGAAGGAGGAGACAGGTGTGGGTGCGTGCGCACGAGGGTACAATGTGTGGGCGCGTGCACACTCTCGAAATCTTCTGAATCAGGAGCTGGGTGGATATCAGACATCTATTTGGTAGTTCAATTAATGTCACTTCTTGCTAACTTATTTTGTTCCTTAAGTGTGTGTCGCATAGGAAATAATTCAGGCTGAAGTCTACATCAGCAACCAGAGGTACTTCAGGAACCAGATGTTATGTCAAAGTCAAGCTTTGTGGTCTTAAGCTTAAGTGGAAGATGCAGTTTGTCTTGCTGATGTTTCTGTTTAGGGCCACGACAGCATCATACAAGAATGTTTTTTTTACAAAACTGTATCTAGTTACGATCCAAGTATGGTTACATCCAGTAAAAATATTACTTTCCAGAATTAGATTAGATCCCTGAACATTTTTCAGTAGTAATTATGATCTGCATTGCGTTTTCAGTTGTTGGCCACCCTCTGAGGTGTGTAAAAGATATATTAGGATGCAAACAACCAAGAGGGAATGAGTTCACTTCAGGAATTTCCAGAAAAGACCTTTCAGGATCATCTTTCAAACCTTTAAGCAGGCAAATCCAGCGTAATGCTACTGGTATAAAGTCAGTCAATAGGGAGGATGTAAATCAATATTCATCAAAATACATCAAATAAAAAAATTAAACCAAACATGAAAATATATGCAAACTATGTTAAAAGACAGTTTTAATTTCTATTAAAATGTGCTAGAATTTTTAAGACCTTGCTTAAATGGCCATTAAACTTAATTAATGTGGCGTTTTCCTGTCTTGTGTTTTCTGGAATAAATAAGAAAAATGAGACAGTGGTGAACGGTTGGTATCACATGTGGCGTTGGAGACCAATCGGCTAATTACCAATGAGGTTTGCTGGTTTGACTCTGAACTGCACCCAACGTTTGGTGACATTTGGGCTACAAATGGCTCTCGTGCCAGAGCTGCATCCCGACTTGACAGAGTGGGTTGCCAGGGTTGGTGTAACCAAGTTTTAGGGAAGAACTGCTAAACATGGCCCAACTGGAAGCAGCCACATTTAAACTTTAATGCTATTTTGAATCTGGAACAAACATGGCCCATTTGCAGCCAGCCATATCTAATGCTGGTGTGGTGTTTCCTGCTAGTCCATGCCATGCCAGGCCAGACCTGTGGTCTCAAGACTGAGCCAGATTCGACCTGACCTTCAAAGGTGTGTGAGTCAAATGACCAGCTTTTTTAAGCTTGGATTACTTTTATATAATGCGTTATATAGTATCAGAGCTCGATGTTCGGACAGTTCAAGCAAATAAAAAGAAAAGTTCACTCCTGAGGCACAGGGTTACTAATGTCATAGATGGGATTGTCTACTTTTAATCTGTAACCCGAGGACTGATTTAAAACTGATCTGTGATTTTGCCGGTCACTCTCAGAATCCACCGTCAGAAGCGTCGTGCATTTTATTTACACTAAAATGTGCAAACGAACAATGCGGTGCATTTAGCGAGCCCAAGCTAACAAGTGATTAAAACCGGGTTGCATTTGCTAAAGAACATAAATTAAGCTCTGTACAGAGTCAGCTTTATTCACTTGTTCACTCCAGCACTAATTAGGCAGGTCGTTAGAGGTTAATCTGGGGTATTTTACCACTTAAGCACGTTAGCGCACAGGGGTCGACTTGAAGCAGGTTTTTGTACGAATTTCTTTCCTGTAACCTTTGCTTGATTTATGAGTGGAAAAAGCCTCATTATGCCAGCGTCTGCTTTCCCAGACGTTTTGGATGAACACAAAAGAAAGCGGAAAGCATTGATTTTCCAACAGTAGTATTGTGTTTGGGGGCGACTCCAGAGCCAAGGACTTTCAAGACAATATCGCTGCAAATCAAACCTCTCACATACACACGACATCCATCCTCATTTCATTCTACATGTCTTAAACTTTGCTCAATGTCCAATTTAACATCCCTCTCTCTCCTCTTCTCTATCTCACCCATGCCCATGTAGGTGACGTTCACCAAGAGGAAGTTTGGACTGATGAAGAAGGCCTACGAGCTGAGCGTGCTGTGCGACTGTGAAATCGCCCTCATCATCTTCAACAGCACCAACAAGCTCTTCCAGTACGCCAGCACAGATATGGACAAAGTGCTCCTCAAGTACACCGAGTACAACGAACCCCACGAGAGCAGGACCAATTCTGACATTGTGGAGGTAAGGAATTTTCAGAATACCCCCATTTTTTGGCAGCGCACTTTCCCGAGCAGGGGATTTGATGGCACAGATTTGTAGCGTGAATAGGTTTCTCGGGCAGAATTTGCAGTGAGACACCCTCATCCAGAGCAATTAACAACTGAATTAAAAAGATTAACAACGGCAGCTTGAAAGAGTTGGAAACCAAACCACTGCTTCACCACCAGTTCATCTTTAGTGGTGTGTGGTTTTCACTGGCACAAACAGCTCAGTAGAACCCTGAATTGGCGTGGGAACCACAGGACCTGTGAGTGCTAATACGACTTGCAGTTTTAGACGTATTTGCAGGGCAGAGTAGGCGCTCGAATGGCCAAATGTGGGCGGGAGTGGGACGAAGGGAGAAGTTTTTCATAATCTATGAAATAAATCTGCGGCCTCGAGCACCAACTTGCAGTTCTGATATGATCGTGTGTACTGAATTGTGTAACATAAACCTAAAAATGTTATAGCGCCACCTAGGCAGTTAAGCCATATTTCTACTAAAAACCTTACAGTTAGCAGAGTACATGTGCTCTTTAAGCTTGGCTGGCTCCACCCATGCTTTTAATTGGCATCTGGCAATGACACAGTTTAGAAATTCTTTTAGAACATTTTTTGGAGATAATTTTGTGTTCTCAGGGTTCCTCTGATACCGGATTTGTGTATGTGGAGTGAAAATCCAGAGACAAAGTCACACTTTGTCAAATAAGCTAAAAATCTAAGTGGGTGGATCTATGTTTTTTTTTCTTGCTTATTGAGCGGGAGATAAGTATTCAATTCTCTTTCTGCGTCCCACCCCTGCTGGCCAATCAGTGTCATTTAAGTTACCTGAATGGATGCAAAAAACCATCTACCATCAACGTTTAAAGATGTTCTCCACAACATGGAACCTACAGACACTATGACACAAAGGCTCAAGGGTTCAAATTCCAACTCTGCTAAGCTGTCACAGTTGTGCCCTATTAAACCACAATTGCTTGGATTCCAAGGACGCCCTTATCCATTGACTTTAAGCAGTGGTGCTGGCTTAAGAACCCAACTGTGGCAGCGTGGCAGAGGTGGGATTTGAACCCTGGACCATCGGGTCCAGAGTCCAGCACCTTAACCGCTAGGCTACCACAGTCCTATTCCACTTCCTACCCGGTTTTAGGCCGCTCTGTATAAGGTGGGGCCCGCTAAATAACATAACTGTACACATAAACATGTTTTCATAAAAAGAATCTCAGCAATTACACTAGGATTTGTTAAAGTGTTTGAGATAATTATTGATTGGGATTGTATTGGTGTAAAGGGTAGTGGACTGGACAATGGACCATCATGGTTCACACTTGCTTATTGTAAACATTGTACAATTGTATGAGTTGTAAGGTGCTCTGGATGAGAACGTCTGCTAAATAACCAAATGCGCTGACAAAACGTAATAATAAAATAATAGTAAAATAAAAACTACTAAGGAATTGGCAAAACCTGAAACTTTCCAACACACTACCAATAAGCGTATGTTTATACAGTTAAGCAGATTACGTATCCCTCTTACTAACTCCACCCAAATCAAATACTTTTTCCAATCTCCACTCTTCCAGAGCTTGGTCCAGGTGCAATCTTGGAAATGTCTATGATCTTTATTTTAGAGCCTTTGCTGTCGTACAGTATACTAGTGCCAAACCACAGCTACTGTTTTAAGCGGACAGACATTAGCCAGTGACTCTGACACAAGCAGCCGCCTGTCTTTGACCACCTCATGTCTGACAGCGATCGAAACATGCTAAATCCTTGGATAAGTCTCAGGCCTCAGAGACACGCTGTCTGCTGGATGCCGTGCCAGCGTTGGCCCAGTTCCTGAAACCAAAGCCACACTAAACCAAGTCCGCGCTAAATGGCCGTGACAGGGCCCAATCACAAGGGGTGATGTCCAGTAGCAAATGCTAAGCCTTAAGTGAGCTGTTTGCACAAAAGGCTTTCCACGTGGGCTCACCAAGCGCCGCGTGGGCTCACCAAGGCACTTAAGGATTTACCGGTATAGGAGATTTTTTGTCACCTTAACTCGCCAGTTCCAGGCTGGTGTCCTCAAGTCTTCCAATAAAGGGCAAAGCTTAGTGTTCTGGGGTCTGAGACCTTCCAGTGTTGATTCAGGTGCATTCCAGAGTGGAAAAAAGTCGGTACCATGGTTCCCCTGATATAGATAAGGGAGGTGACTTTGAGTTTTTCCACTTCATTTTCCTGAGTTGAGACAAAGGCGGGAGGTCTAAACAATTTCAGGATTCAGATACTTCTACATGAATTGGTATTAAAGTCATTTACATTGTCACTGATTCGTATTGTGTTAAAAGTGTATTTTGGCTAGTTATTTCCAGCCAAACCTGACACTCTTGTCCATTTCACATTTGTGTATACTAGCCCTTGACCCTTTTTTTGACCAACATTGTAGTAAATGAAGACTTCAGCCGTATACCCCGTACACCCGAGGTGACCCCATGAGCCAAAACGAACCTCACCTCCTATGAATGATGAGGATCAGTTTTGATTACTTTATCCAATAATAAAGCCTGAGCCCATCGTCTGCATTGTATTTCCAGCGTACCAGAGCTGATATGCTCTAAAAGTACGCCCAGCAGACCACTACACTCCATTAATGCATTATGGACGTGTGTATAGCACACTTTTAATCTTGTCTAGACCTAAACTTCAGTCAGGGAATAAATTATGAATTGTCTTGCTTCGCTGTGGAATTCCCTGAAACCAAAGTGCATTACTGTTCACTAAGTGCATATAAGAGCAGATCTGATAGCACTGCACGTTTGCAGACTGCACCGCATTTAATATACAATAAATCTTAAACAGCTTGGTTAAAAAAACAATTGAGGATGAAGCAACTCAGTCGAGCCACATTAACTTCCGCCGTTTGACGTCACTGGAGCTCTGAAAACCCTTCTTAACTGGGTTTTTTCTTCAATTCAAAAAGTTTACTCTTTTAAAAAGTTAGGGGAAATTGTTGTTGCTTAAAAAAAGTCTTGGTAATAAACATACGTTTTTATTTTCTTAAGAACCATTCTAGTAACAAGTGGTATTCTTGAAAACACTTTAGTTTAGTTTTACCAGAAATAAATTCAGTATTATTTTTCAAGGAGGATTTGCGTATTTTCATCTTTATTAATTGCTTGGTAAAAAAAATGTAGATGCAGGTTTAATGTTTTTCCTTCATTTATACATCCTCCTAAACAAGTCAGTAAGTAAAATTCTAATAAATACATTTATAAGTAATTAATAAATACTTAATTAGTACTTGATCATTCTAAATGTGTCTCACGCCATATATTGTAAGCTGTAAGATGCATTATAGCCCATATAAGAAAAAAATTCTGAAGAAAATTTGAAAGAAAGAATTAAGATCTTAAGAAATTAAGGAGAAATTGTATTGTATACTTTGTATTATGTTAAATTTAAAATAAAGATTTAGTATTTTTGTAATATTTAATTTTAAAATATTTTTTATTTAAAAAAAAAAGATATTTTTTATTTTATTTTTTATTTTTTATTTATATTTTTTATATTTAATAATATTTTATTTTAAGATAATGTTTGAGGTTGAAAAACGGAATTGTTTGAGAATTGCATCTAAGAATTAATTGCTTTTTAAATGCTTTTTTTAAAAAAATGCTGTCGTGATTCTGGCCCGTGGATCCTTTTTGAGTAACTGGCTAGTTTTGTGCCGGTCTACTTGTTGGTAGATCTGTGCCGTGCTGAAGAGCGAGACAATCAAAGTAAACTCCCGAACACTGGTGTGTAGGCAGCACCTTGCAAACAGTCGTTATTCAAACGGCCTGAGAATAATCAGTGCAAATGTCATAGGGAAGAAAAAATACCACGGGCTGGTCAAAGTCCTCTCTCACCTTGGCAGAGGCAGCAGTTAGTGCTAAGACCTTCTCCACCCTGGCAGATTTGTGCTGGTGAAAATTGATTGGGAGAGCACCTGAGGTGGCAAGCTAACTGGATTTGTGAGCATGTGAGCTCCTGCCGGGCCCCCGTTCAACTGCTGCTAGGTTACATCACGGCCGGGGCTCTTGGGCGGTGGGAGGCGAGGAGGAACAAATCAGACGTACTGATGGCAGGATGGATAGGGAAGAGGTCTGGAGCTGATTCGAATCACACAAACGTGCACACATAATGAGAAAAGAGAGCATCCTTTCGAAAACACACCGGCTTCGCTCAGCGTGCCTCGGGGGTGCGGTGGGAGGATAAGGAGAGACAGGGGAGATGGGCGCAGCGTGTGGGAGGCTCGAAGAACGGCCTCCTGCATTAGCAATAAAGCTCCGTGTAATTAGCATGTCTTCGGCTGATAATTAGTGGCGTTGGGAGAGTGGCAGCGACAGGTTTCGCCCAGCCTCTTTAGCTGATTTAACGAGGGGCTGAAGGCCCTACTCCTTCGCCCTGGCTTTCAGTCCGCTTTTCCACTTTCTTCTTCGATCTTCAGGGTCAGGGCTTTTGCCCTTTGAATTTGAACAGCTGATTAAAATAGTTTTTTACATGTGTGCATTTGTTTTGTCCTCCCATTACCTGTATTGCTTGTAAGGGTCAATTTCATCAAAACTATCTGTGGATTTAGGGTCAGTGTGTGATTACCAAAGCCATGGGTGCTGAAAGCTTCACGATAGGGGTGTGGTCAGCGAGTGGGCTTTTACCTGAACTACCTTATTATTTTTACTCATTCATTTTAATGTTAAATGAAAAGTCTGCTAGCATAGTCGCTTTTATAACTATAGGAAGCTATATGAAGTACATTGAGAGGAAGTGAGACAGTGTTGGAAGAAGTAAGAATTTGCTTTGGGTGATGTAAGGGGGAAAATGTGTTTGCTTTATCAGGCAGGAAACGGGAGATACCCAAACATAATGTGATAATCTTGCATTTTCTGGATTAATTAGAGCAAACGCTAAGCCAGAAAACGGCGCTCCCACCCAATTAGAGCGTCTGAAGTCCTGTCGAAGCCAACTGAACAGAGATAAATAAGCGATTGCTCGTGATTCATCTCTGGCAGATTTCTTTCACTCGCATGCTTTCTCTTCTTTCTTACCGAAAAGCCTTTAAACGTCTCCTCCGTGGCAACATCTGAGGCTCGACAAAAGATAGGCAGGTCCAGGTAATTACATGCAAAGTTGCAAAGAATGGCCAAATTACAGGTGCTTACATAAGGTAAAATTAGTCAGCTTGAGACTAGCAGGAAGAAAGGAGCGCGGTCGGGGGAGTGGGATGTCAAGTGTTTTGCTGGCATGGATGCAGTGCAAGGTTTATTTGGCAGCCGATGAAAAATTCAAACAGGCAGATAGATTTCCTATAACGGCGAGTGCCAGGCAAGGCTGCCCGACATGTGAGGCGTATTAGAGAGCAGCCGAGAGAGTCCTCCTTCACTGAGGCCTTTTTCTGGGCTCAGGTTTAGTCCGAGATTTATGAGATCTTCTGATTTCGATGTCATTTGCAGGGTAAGTGAGCAGAGCTAACTGTGAGCGAGCAAAAGCCCAGTCACCCTGAGTTAACCCCTTCACATGGCCATGCACATGCAGCCGGTGGACGGCTCGGGTCAATCCCATTGTCGTCCAAGATGATCCTGTTCCGATCGTTCGCTTCTTAATCTCGTCCAGCTCTGGCACCAAGCTCCTTGGCAAGTTCTGAATGGAAAAGGGAGGGAGGGAGCAGCGTTGAGGGAACAGCATGTGAGAAAGAGAGAGGTCGGTAATTATTTTCAAAGGTCATTCTGTTAATGACTACCTGCTTGGCTAATGAGATTCCGCAAAGCTCCCTCACGATGTTTTGCCCTCGCTTGCTTCTCCATGTGGCGAGATGTGTGAGAGGGAGTGCGTGGGGTAATCACCTCCCCTCCGCCATCGCCTGTCTGAAGGAGAGGAGGAAGGGAAGGAAAAAACTACACCGAAGCGTCGACTCAGGTTCATTAAACGGCGTGCCGAATCCTTAAGGTTGCCAAGGAACGCTAATTAATTGGACTGATTTCGGTTTAATTTCTCCTCAAAGTAGCCGTTATGACTTAATTAAACCGTATTTGACTTGTGTGGGCGCTCGCGCATCAACAGGCTGCTGGAGCGCAGCACTTTCGCCTCACTTGCGTTCTCAGTCTCCTTTATTACTTGTTCGTGAAGCCGACATCAAAAGGAACATTAGCCTAGAGTGGTTTGCTTGGAAAACTTGAAGGGCTGCTTATCCTCTTCACAAAGATGTGTTATGTGATAACTGACCATAGCTTCGTCTGGAAGCTTGGGACTGGGTTCTTCGGACTCTTAAGCTCCAGTTGCAGTTGGTGGTTATCATGACTAAGCAGTGTAGTTAGTCATGGCATCTACATCTACATTTTCATCTAGGTGTTGAGTAGATGCTATTTTTCAGAGCCACTTCTGCTCAAAGACCCAACAACAGCAGCTTAGCAGAGGTAGGATTTGAGCTCTGGACTTTCCAGTCCATCATCCAGTACCCTAAAGACTAGGCTACCACAGTCCAGATATGTTGTATTTATATGGTACAATATGGACATTACCATAACTTGTCATAATGCATTTTTTGCCATGCATATTCCCTGAAGATAAAGTCTGCTAGCAACAGAAACTGCAGGGTTGCCAAATCTACACAAGTACAACAATGATGATATTCATACCCCTGCTAGAGTTATACACAATTTACTCTGACTCACTAATGAGCACAGTAAATAACTTTATAAAGCATTACTGTGCAAAAGTCTTAGGCCACCTTTAGATTTGTTGTTTTATTAACAATATACAGTAATGACCATATAACATAGTGCCGAGGACTGATCCCCAAAAGTATAATTCCGTCACTACATAATTCACTGATCTTCATTTCAACTTTTGGGACCTTTAGCACATCTTTAAAAAAAAAAAAAAAAAAAAACAGCAACATTTTTAAGGAAAACATTAAAGGAAGTGTCTTAACATGGAGGGGATTTATTTAGTTTATTCTAGTTTATTAATCCTGCCCACACATGTTAGTTGTATTCTAATAAAGAGGCTGAGAATCTAATGTAATGGTGGCCTAAGACTTTTGGTACACACGTTGCTGTGTGCTATGAGGCCCACGTCTTTTGCAGCGCTCTACAGCACCTCAGGTGGTCAAAAAGCGCAAACACTTTTCATCAATCTTTAAGAGAGAAAATCATGGCGTCAAAGTTTGACTGTCTGAACTTTTTAGAAATGCCTCCGCTCGGCTCGTTCTTCCGTCGTCCTTTGAAAAGACGGCCCCAAGAACGCACCTCGTGGCTCGTGAATTCGGAGGGGAAAATACGATCATTTGCATGCGCTTTCTCCCCCTCTTTCGGTTCTCTTCCCCGTCCTCTGATTGGAAACAGCTGCAGAGTGCATACAGCAACACTTCAAAATGAGTGCGTTTCAGATGTCCAAAGTGGGAGCCTTATCCCCCCCGCCCTGCCGTTTTTCTTTCCCTCCTACTCACTCTCTCCATGTGTGTGCGTGAGAGTGTGTGCGTGTTTTTTTTTTAGTATTCTTCCCCTAATAAATGCCTGAAAAAAACATCAGCGTCCTAAAAATAGCACCCGGCCCTACTAAATTTAGCACTTGGCTTACTGCTCTGGCGAAGCGAATGGAGAAGAATAGGCGTGGAGAGACAGGGTGAGTAAGCAAGCCTCTATTCATTCAGTGCCCCATGAACTGCTGCCCTTGGCCAGTCAAGGCATGAGACTCAGCCCCCCCTCCTCTCGCTCGCCATCAGACCTCGGGGTGCCAATAAACATTTGATCCTCGGGATAAAGGTTCTTATTATTTATTTATCTTCTCGACAGTTTTCCTGCCGTCCTTTGCAGAAGTCAAACGCTGACGTTGTTGTGACAAAAAAACGACACGAGCGGCTGTTACGCCCTCATTTCTTACAGAAAGAAATTTCCTTTTGAAAAGGTACCAGCAAGTCAGAAACATTTCTATTATATGTGAGTTGTTTATTAGAAAAGAAGTCCAATAATGGACACCTATACAGCATACCGGCAATCAAAGTTTCTCCGTTTCTCATAAATAATAGTCGCAACAACACAACCACCCCCCCGTCCCTCCCTCCCTCTGCCCCCCACCCTTGTTGCCAGCGTGGGTGGAAAACGAGAGGTCTATTTTAAGCTGTGGGTGTAGATGGCATTCAGCAGCTCTCCGTGGGCTCCCTTTGGGCCTGCCGGGTGTGGAAACACAAGGTCATGCCAGAGAGGTCAGGTGCCTGCTCATTGTTCCTCAAAGCTCTCGGCCCCTTCCTGTAATGCAGCTGCATGATAAGAGGCCTGCAGTAGACAAAAGCCGATAACTGATCTGCGTGTGTGTGTGTGTGTGTGTGTGTGTGCGTGTGTGTGCGTGCGCGTGTGTTTTCACACTTTGGGGAGGGAACTTTAACTCGCCACCAGCCAAAAAAAGAATCACAGCTTGTTGCACATATGTGTGTGTCTGTGTGGGATGCCAGAGGGGCGGTGTGGGCGCGTGTCTGTCCCTGCAAATGTAAAACAAAGAAAGAGAGAGAGAGTGAATCTGGGATGCGTAGCTAATACAAAGATGAGCATACTATAAGCATTCCTTTATGGAGTTTGACTGGGGTGCCATTGTGTAAAATTTGGGGCGGAGGCGGGGCCGAACACTACAAACGCCTTCACTGTCCCCGAAAATACAGGCGTGCTAAGGGGACTTGAGCTAGATATTTGTGTTTACATTCTCAGAATTAATCTATAGCGCTGATGCAACCGTACAAGGTACAGGCTCGGTGGAGTTTATTAAAAAAATCACTCTGTGATTCTGTGAGGTGACCAATCAGAACACGGAGGGGGTGTGGTTCGAAGTTCGAAAGCGGCAGAAAGCAAGAATTTTAGCCATTCCTTAAATGGATGAGATAACCAATAAATAAATAGGGTTGCTCCTTGCTTGCAAAGAAATTTCGCATTCGAGTTGATTATAACCGCACCCCCTTCTTGTTCTGATTGGTCGTGTGTAATGCTGCCCTTAGAAGACTTCAGTAAATAAAAAACCTGCCAAGCTACTATCCAGGTAACTGAGGACCCAACAGTGGGATCTTTGTCAGGTCCAGTCAACTTTCTGGTCAGTATTTCAGAACCTCACACACTGCTCCACCACTGCCATCCATCCTCAGTCATGAACCGGCTGCAAGTTACTATAAATAAAACCAAGAAAATTATCTTTTTATACTTATTTATGTAGGAGTTTACTCCTTTGTTTGATGGATAGTTGAGCTTCTTTAGTCTTGGTTCCTCCCAAGGTTTCTTCACACTACTTTCAGGGAGTTTTTCCTTGCCACTGTCGCCCTAGGCTTGCTCAGGTTTACGATCAACAATGCTCGGTTATAAAAAGCTCTTTATAAATACATTGGAATTAAATTGAATTGAAGCAATGAGCGTTTTTTTGCCACTTACAAATTTATTTAATTCTCCCATATTGGTCTCCTCACAGATCCAATCACGTCTGATAATCACGTCTGATATATCAAGAAATAAAACTCCAACATGTGATTGGGTGTAATGGATTTACCTTGTGTATTCGTGCCCGAGTGCCCTGACCCCCAGAGCTCCAAATGACTTTATTGAGAGAGTGGAAAGTTTTGTTCAAATGCCACTGGTGCCACTGGATAAATACTGGGCGTCTGCTCGATGCCGCACCCTTACCTACGTTTAAAGTGTGGTTCTGTTTAACAGACCCCGCACCCCAGTATTTCATGCATATGGGTGCAATGGGAAGCAGCTGTTTTTTGCCACTTGCTTCACTATTGAGGCACAGCCTGTTCGGCTTTGTACTGGGATTAGCTCATATTAAGCAGCCCCCCCCCCAATGACTGTACTTATCTACCGTATCTATGTGCATGGATTTGCCCCACCCCTTCCCCCATACCGACCACAGACAGCTGTAATTACATCCTGCAAGTGTGGTATTGCTTCAACTGTGGGCTTATGGGTTTTAAGCACGTCTCTTTGATTCTCTATTTCATTCCACGGGGCGACTGCTGTGCATGTTCCGCGGCATCACGATCACGGTAAACTAGCCTATCTGATGGCGAACGCAAACGCCACTTACTCTGAAAGCGAGAGTTTGAGCTCAAATGTCTCCGTCTACGGCGGACGAAGGAATTCGCCCCAAAAACCACCGGAGTCAATTCTGCACAGAACACGCATACAGACATATCGCATGCATGTGGCATCCCTGCCCTCTCGTCTCCCCGTTGTAGCATGTCCAAACCGCGCTTAATGAAGCGACGACCGGTCTGCACCCAATCAGCAGAGCTCAGCCTCTCAGTAGGCGTCACACTCGCTCGAGATCGCAGGAGAACAGGATTCTGGGTTTCCCTGCTTGGTTAAACTTGAGGTCACAGGCTTATTCTGCATGTGGATCGAAGGTATCAGCCGCCCTCTCCCGCAGCTTCACCCCACCTACACAGGCTGACACGTATGCATGACAGAGACAGGACTCCTGAGTGGCTGAGTCTCATGAAGTCATTTTCGCTGGCCTAATGGGACCACCTCGGAGACGGCGGCTTTCTGTAGCGTGGAGTGGAAAAAGCTCTCTGGTCCACTACATGCTGAGTAAGGCAAACCACTCCACTGCTGAAATGTGGACCTCATATGAAAACACTCACGCTTTCAGAGAGCCAGGCCAGAGTGGATTGCTAGATCTAGGTTATAGCGCTGGGTTATGGGTGAATCACATTAATAACCGGAGCATCCAGTGAATAAACTCTGGCTCAAGTGGTAATTTGATCTGCATTCAAAATCACATTATGCACTGTGTAGTGTCAAAACGGTTGAGTGCACTTAATAATTATGATAAGGCTTCTGCATTTATCTGATTATTCGAGGGCTCGTGTAAACAGCACACCGATTTCTCAGATCACATTATGCTCTAGAAATCAGACTAAAAATTGATGAAGGGAGCTGGATTTGACATCAGTTTTCTGATTTCTCGATGCGTGCATGTCCTTGTTCTGATAGCGATTGGTTTTTCGGTTTGCACTTGCACAAACATACTGGAAGCAGCTTCTGTCTGCTAATTGGTATTGTTCAAGATCTAAAGGTACAAGAAAAATATATTTTTGATCTTTTAGTTGGCATTTCTGTTATTGTAGTACGTAGGTTGCCAGTTTCTGCTCTTTTTGGACCTGTTTCCGTAGACCTTTTTGCTTGTTTTTCCAGCAGGATCTGGCCTGGATATAAACAGGGTACCTAAAGAATGACTACTAGAGGCTTTTGGGGAGACTTAGAAACACGATATATGCTCAAGGAAATGAAGAATTAGATTGAATAAAATAATAATATGAATAGACATATATTTTTTTATAATTATTACTTGAGTCATGTAAACCCATGGGACTGTGGTGGTCTAGTGGTTAAGATACTGGACGATGGACCAGAAGGTCCAGGGTTCAAATCCCACCTCTGCCACAGTTGGGTCCCTGAGCAAGGCCCTTAATTCACCAATGCTTGGCCAGTAAGATAGTATTAATTGTAAGTCGCCCTGGATGAGGCCGTCTGCTAAATGACACAAATATAAACCCGGAGTTTTCTTTTCATCTGATTTCCCAAGTTCTTGTAAACTCATTGATGACATTAGTAAAAAAAAAAATCTGATTTCCTGCAGTTATCGGATTATTAAGTGCATGTGAACCCATTCATTGTTTAAACAGGGCTATTTAGTTCGAGACACGACACATTCATGTCTCATTTTCTCCTCTAAAAGACAGAGCAGCACCTGTCAGAGCATCAACTTATTGACAGCTCCAACAACTGCCGTCAGCCTCCCATTATGAGGACGTTTAAGCAAACGAGTTGTGCCGTAGGAAACGTTGCCTGGGGCGTTCACACCTATGGTGGAGACCCAGTAGATATTCCTTGAAAGCCTTCAGAGTTGCGGATTTATGCGCCGTGCTTGTGGCTCACAGATCCTGAATGCTTGGCTCAGCTGCTATTTCCAATAAGGCAGCCGTCTGAATTTGTTTTGTCGGCTGGCTGGGGCATGTTGCATAAACACCGACGCCCGGCTTGTCTGCTCGCTTCCATAAACACGTTGCTAAATGCAGGCTCCCCTCCAGCCCCCGGACCGCTAGGCTGCCAGAGTCGGTCCAGGAATGGAGCGATTCTCTTGTGCGCCTCCTGAAATAGCCCCAAATCTGGTGTCCGTCTTTACTTAAGTAGCCCCAACGTTGGGCCCGCTTCCAGGGTCGACCATGACTGACTGGAGGCTAATATAGCAGACAGAGGTTAAAGTGGGCACATGGGAGGGTAGCCAGGATTATGGATGTCTGATGCATTAGTCAGATCCTTGAGTGGGTTTTAGGTCTAATATTGAAGGGGCGAATTATGTTTTAATGATTTGTAGGGTTTATTAAATATTAGGTTAAGGAATAGAGGAGCCCTGCTGAGATCTGCATACTGAGTCTTATAACGACGGAAGGTTTTGAGAACTGTAGGCCACTGTAAAGCGTGCAGAATCTCTTTCATTAAGGTTGTCTTTGTCTCCCTGCTTTTAGCCATATCCTGTCCTTCCTTCCTTCTACCTTCCCCACCGTACTGGCCCCCACGCTCCCGCCCTCGGCTTGCCAGGCCATTTTCCGCTTTGTTAGATTGATTACTCCTCATCAATAATGTTTCGGACAGTGGATCATGCAGCTTTCATCTACTGAAGCTATTAAGATGTCAGACTAGGAAATGATTTCTCCGCTGGCTTCGAGCACAGAAAGGGTTTGTTCTCCGTAGCAGCTTATTTTTAGTCACGCAAACTGGAAACATTAAAAACAGAGAGTGGTGTGCTGGGAAATTGATTCATTTATCAGACGCTGTGTTAATCAACTTTGTAGCATGTTGGCTTTTCATTCGAACGACGCTTATGTGTGTAGCGTCTAACATTAGACCATACGGACCAAGAACGCCTTCTATGGCCGTGTTTTAGATCCAAAGACATGATTGGCTCGTCCCTAACCCCTCACCCCCCGAGACGTGTGTGTGCATGGCTGTGTGTGTGAGGTCTGGTGACAGGTGTGGGCGCTCTGACAGGTGCACATGTGTGGAATGAGTGGCATTGC
Source organism: Parotocinclus spilosoma (assembly GCA_033117975.1). NCBI lineage: Eukaryota > Metazoa > Chordata > Actinopteri > Siluriformes > Loricariidae > Parotocinclus > Parotocinclus spilosoma. The sequence continues at coordinate 2,882,551 of JAVSBV010000079.1, read as the reverse complement.
CGACGTCGCCCTACGGCGGCCCCATGCTGGCTCTTAAACTGCCGGGCCCTACGTGAAAGCTCCGTGTGCCAGCGTGGGATCACATCAGTGCAATACTGCCTCCTTACCCTTCACTACCATCCCTTTCCAAACACGAGCCTCCCTTCAGACTACTGGTAGTGCTACTGGAAGTGCTGCAGCATGTCCTTGCAGTTTAAAATGTTTAAATGTTTAAAAGAAACATTTTCTAATAGCATAAAAAAGCAGTACTGTGCAAAAGCCCCCATTAGGCCAGACTTTTTTTATTGCTTGTTCCTCGGACGTCCCTACTTAAGAATCTGCTGAGGAGGGAGGGAAAATAATACAAATAAATCTTTATTTTCCAGCATTTCTCGAGGACTATGTGAAATCAATATAAGGAAGAAAAAATAAAAATACAATTTATTTAACCTAAAATTAAATTAAAGTAAATCAGGAAAACAGTTAATGAACAGAAGAAAACCATTGGCTCTCCACCGGAGGGCGGAAAAAGATTTTAAAAAATGTTTATTTCAACCATTGGTGCTGCGGCGGATCAGAGAAATACCAAAAAAATATATATATTTTTTGTATTCTTCAAATATGAGCGTCGGCGGATCCGCGAAACAAGCAATAAAAAAAGTCTGGTCTTATATTTGTAGTTTGTGCATATTGTCAAATTTCAAACTTTGGTTTGTCACTCTATCTGATCTTCATTCCAATATTTGTGAGCTTTTTGTACCTCTTAACCTTTTCACCCTAATTGTATTATTTGTATTTATTTCAATTTATTCCTGGGAACGCCTTCATTTATCTGCTGTGCACAAACATGTATGAATTTTATTTTGAGCTTGTTGAGACGTTGCACTACTTGTTGTTTACTCTGATTTACTCGTCGTTCTAATGCACACTGCGGTGTAAATCAGAATGACAATAAAGTCTAAGTATAATTCCATACCGATTGCTCTATTAAAACAGGAAAATGAAAACTGGAGAGAAAACAAAGAACAATAAAAGCACCCTGATACAGGATGTGCGGTTAAGTTTGAGCCAGCGATATTCAAAACATGTGGTCCATCTGCCATGTAGCTCCTAGCGAACAATGCAGAGTTCTCCTTTACCCCAGCACAGGCCCAGCTTTTACCAGGTGTATCGAAGAAACTGGGACGGCCGTTAATGACGATGCGCAAACGAGCTGGAAACAGAAGACTGGAGCGAATTCCCTTGTGATGCAGGGCTGCTATCTGCGGCGAAAAAGACATCACACATGCTTTTCTCTGAAGTTGTGAAAGAACGATAAAGGCTCTGGGTCTAGCACTTAAACAGTCTCTGAAGCATTCATGTTAATGGTCCTGGAATTAAATTGAATTCTTAAATATAACATCTGGCCTGTCCAAGGTGGTCCATCATGGTTTCTTCCTCATCACATTTAGTTTTTTCCTTGCCACCGTTGTCCCTGTTTATTTTTGCCCTATTGAAAACTTCTATAAAGTAAATCACTTTGACTTTCTCTATACTTAATGCTTACGTCCAGTCATCTGAATAGGAAAAGCAATAATGTTTAAGCCATAGTGTGTGTGCATTATTAAAAAAAAACAGTTCCTATAAGCTACAGTGCCAAGTATTTTGTGTGAACCTCTCATTACATTTGAACAATAGCAGCATCTGGCAGCTTCATCAGGATGCCAAGTTGACCTTTCTACAGTCTGATGAAGTTTGATCAGGACTGGTCTATTTGGAAGGTTAAAAGCCAAAAAAACGTTTTGGAAGGGGAACAGGGTGAAAAGGATGTGCTAAAGCTCACAAAGACTGGAATAAAGTTCAGCATTATGGAGTGATGAATCCAAATGCGTAATGTAATGGTGGCCTAAAACTTTTGCACAGTACTGGCTACTTTATGAGCCATAACCTGAATACTTCTCTAAATGGTCCAGTTTAATCATCTCGTACCACTTAAACACGCTAAAAGACAATCATCATGTCAGTGTCACTGCCAAGAAGGATTCACCACCCAAAAATATCTGCTCTGTGCTACACATTGAGTATGTGGTCGATTGTTTGATCATTGAATCTTGTAGCAAAAAAAGAAATGATATTGTTTTTTTGTTTACTAATGTATAAATAGCAAAATGATGATTGACTCAGGTTTTGTCTGATCAGTTCATATATATATATAATTATGAAATAGTGATTTAATCATCATGCAAGACCAATACAGGCAGAATTTTTTTATATTCTTTCTTAACGCCAGATTGTTAGACGTCAGGCCGAAGACAGAAAATGAGTCTTAATCCATCTCATCTCACTCTCTTTGTCAGTCTTCATCAAGTCTTCGGCGTTGGCAGAGTAAATTTAATTACGGGGTTTGCGATGCAGACAGGCAGATGAAAGAGATGCTGCGTGTATGTGAAAGCTTGTGCGAGTGCTTTAACCGCTCACGTCATTAGCAAGTGGCTTCCATACTCGCTAATGTCTCCTTATTATAGCCATTGGTGCCTGCGCTTTGATGATGCGTCCTGCTTTGCTCGTTTGCATCCTAGCTGTGAAAGTTTCGACTTTTTTTTAAGTCGCAGGGGGATGGTGCTTATTTGCGTCCACGTATGCACACTGCCACTGATGAAGTCATTTAGGAAATGTTTGTGAAATCCCCATGGAGTTTTCACTTTGTGCTGAACAATCAGAACAAACTACAGTACACACACACACACACACACACACACTCAGAGGCTGAATTCTCTGTTTGATGAGCTATTTCTACTAGAATGTGGCCAT
>JAVSBV010000079.1:2858502-2879682 GCA_033117975.1 Parotocinclus spilosoma | reverse complement strand
CTCTCTCTCTCTCTCTCTCTGTTCTCTCTCTCTCTCTCCCTTCTCTCTCTCTCTCTCTCTCTTTCTCTCTCTCTGGCCCCTTCAGGCATTGAGCAAGAAGGAGAACAAAGGCAGCGAGAGCCCAGAACTCGAGTGCGCTCTTGCTCTCACTCCACGCACAGAGGAGAAATACAAACAGATTAACGAAGAGTTTGATCATATGATCAACACTCATAAAATCCCTGTAAGTACAGAGGATAACTGAGCCAGCGCTAACGGCCTTACAATATTGCTAACTGCTCTAGGAAAGCTAGCAGAGGCTCACGGCTAGAGAGCTAGCATGCCGCTTCACGCCTACTGACTGCGCTTGTTGATTTGGGTTCAGTGCCTCTGGGTTTTGAGGTTATTCCTCTGTGATGTCCATGCTGAGCACAGCAGCTTTCGCGTCTCTTTGTACATGTTTTTGCGCCTGACTAGCTTCGTGATACAGTCGTCAGATTAATTCCATTTTGGCAAAATACTTTTGACCCTCCACCCGTTTAAAAACCCGGCTCTAGTTTACAGCACCGCCTCGTCCAGCTAACTTCGACACTTTCATTCGCATTGGTGGTTTTCACACTCCTGCCAGAGCATGCTAGTTAAAAGAGCACGCTAGACCATGCGTCTGAAATAACTGCGAAAGGCAGCGCTGCACAAACAGCCTCCCGCTCTCCCGTAGACATGCAAACGCATGGCAATTCTGAACACAACTGAGAACTTCTCATGCAGCAAACTCTCAAAAAGAGCAGACAACGGGATCCTTTAGCATCCACAACCCTGCATTCTAGTCATGACATGTATCCTGTGTCACATGAAAGTAAGGTAAGATATTGATAACATGATGACCTGGCAATAATCACACAATTTTATACAAAAGTTTAAGTATGGCATCTTCAGGGGATGAATTAAAAAATAATACCGCTGCACATTTTAAAAGACGCTTTAACAAGAAATGTGCTGAAGTGGCACAGCGGTCTAATATGTCACGCAGTTTGTCCATTTGTCAACCCTGGCAAGGAAAAACGGGGTGTAAAATGTAAATTACCAAGACAAAAAAGATCAAAAGATTATCAAAAAGAATTTTTTTTCTTTGTACTTGTATTTTTAAACGTATCAAATTTATTTTTATTTCGCTTTTTATAACGAAGCATTGTCTCAAAGCAGCTTTAAAATATTATATTATCTTAAAAGGCCAATCCCAAATTGAGCAAGCCTGGGGCGACAGTGGCAGGGAAAAACTCCCTGAATATAAAAGGAGGAAACCTTGGGAGGACCAAGATGTTAGATGTTAGAAGTTGTAGTAATGGTCAAATTAAGTACTCCAATTTAAATCGATAATAATAATTCAATTTGTAATAAAATTCAAAATAAATAAAACGAAATAGATTACACAACATATGCATTACAAATGGCAGGAAAAAAATGTCGTACTGAAATTAGTTCCCTGACTTTATTGTTCCTTAATGTTTTTACTTTATTTTAAAAATATGTAAATGCTATATTAAGATTTGTGAGTAATTGTGTAATTTTGAGATGTAGTAATAATTTGAACTTTTGTTCATCCTAAATCCCTTGAAATGATGAGCAGAAAATCTCACTTGATTGGCCGACTGGTTGTTTTGTAACGCTTGATGTTGCATCGTAAAGTCGATTGTTAACGTCCATGATACATTGTTATCTTTAACCCGTACCAGATTATTTAAGTTAAATTAAGAATTATCTCATCTCTAGTAATAATTGGACAAACTGTAAAGTAGAACTCAAAGTAGAACTTTTTTTGAATACACACTTTTTTAGAAATCCCTGAAGAAAACTATTTTTTGTATTATTATTATCATAAAACATTTTAATAATTTTTCTATGCATATTTTTATAAAGATGCCTGAGGTGTGTAATTGTATTTAATAAATAGAAATGAAATCAGTAAGTTTTACGAATGAAAAACTAGCTGATATCTTCTTTAAATATCAACTTTATGTCAGCTTGAATCCAAATGTAACTTTCAGTGCACTTTATCCAAACCATAAACCCTAAACCTAGCGGAATGGAACAGCACGTGGAAGTGCTGACCCATAGTGAGAGACTGGTGTAAGGTGGAGTCAAAAGAGGTGGCTATTGTGAGAACCGTGGTGGCGATTTGGCTTGCGGTCACCGTGTCTCGCCCATGCTCTCCGAGTTAGAGAGCACAGGAAGGATGGCACCACGCAAATAACAGTCTGTGAGAACATGGCGAGGTATAGAGGGAGGAAGAAAACCATCCGCAGATCCACAGAGGAGCAAAAATGATAGGATTGGGAGCGCATCGGCAGATATATTTAGTAGCGAAACAAAAGAGTTAGTCAAGACACTAAAAGATGAAGAGCAGTTTGGGAGTTTTGTGGAAAGCATGATAGGGGCACACCTTAGGCCAAACAAGGAGGGAAGACGAAAGCTAAACCGAGCACACCAGGGAAAGCGGAGACCTTCAACACCGAACAAAAATATTTGCCCAGCTCTGAGCAAACGATGGGCTCGGCCTTGCGGGCAAAAAGAGCGAGAGAGGAAGGGAGAGAGGGACAAGGCGTTTCGTCTCCTGTTTCTGCCGGCTGACGCTCCCCCAGACGAGCACTTATAGACCCTGGACACATGGCTGCAATTAGGGGGCTATTTTCTCCTTACGAAACACAACATGGTGGAGGAAGAGCTCATTCGCTGCTTCTCCCCAAGGTTAAACCTTTTCACTTGTGTGCCAGGGTGAATGAGAGATGATCTGAGATGATCTCACTGCTTCTTCTCCATCTTCCTTGGCATATTTATCTTCTCCACATTTATGTCTTATTGCTATCGGTGACAGGATGTGCAATTTAGTGTCCAATTCCATTCTTTTCTTTATAATTGCTCATTATCTCATTATTATCTCGTTATCTAATTGGTATGACAGCATGACTTTTCAGTTCTCAAATGCATAAAAGTAGGTTTTTCGTCAGATGATCATCCAAGCATATAAACAAATGAAATTAAATACATAATTATAAGAAATGGAATATATTTCTAAGAAGTACAACCAATAATGCAGCACCTGTGGCTCAATTGGAAGAGCCTGCTGCTGAAGCACTTCCTGAGGACCTAGGTTTAAATCCTGGGGGCCAAGCTTAGCACCCTGTGTGTGTGCCTCTGACAGTGTCCACAGTGTGCCTCTGATTTCTCAATAGCAGTGCTAGTTGATTTTTCCTAACCGCCCTTTTGCTCTTGTTTCTCAGGCCGTGCCACCCAATTACGAGATGCCAGTGTCCATCCCAGTGAGCAACCAGATCTACAGCCACCCCGGTGGATCCCTGGGTAACCACAACCTGGTTCCATTGGCTCACCACGGCCTGCAGAGGAACAGCATGTCCCCGGGAGTCACACACAGACCTCCTAGTGCAGGTAATACAAATGAGTACCAGATACACAGGTCACAGTAACTTTTGCAAAGAGTAACATGAATACATGAACAAACACGTTTCTGAATTCCCTTTTTGTTTAGATTTTGTAGGCAGTAAAATAAATGTGTAGGTTAAATGAAGAGATCTAAAAGAATCTGTTTTAAATTTAATATCAGGCCACAGTGATGTTGCAAAATAATGTAAAACTGAAATGTTTTCTGAAGTTATTCTTAAAAATGAGATTAATGACCAAATGGCATAAAGATCTAAATAAAAATCTAAAGACAAGATATGTTGTCTATATGAACATAAATAACTTGGATGTAGTAAGATAAATAGTAATGGAAAAAACTAGATAAATAAATAAATAGATAGATAGATAGATAGATAGATGGATAGAAAAACAGTATTCATATTATTATTATTATTATTATGATTATTATTATTATTATTAATAATAATAATCATAATAATAATAATAATACAAATGTTATTATTATTAATAATAATAATAATAATAAAAAAGGAACATTTAGTTTGTATTTTATTTTACTTATATTAAGGAAACTTTTAATACTCTTAATTATATAAAATTGGCTAAATAAGTAATAATAATAATAAAGGAACATTTAGTTTGTATTTTATTTTACTTATATTCAGGAAACTTTTAATACTCTTAATTATTTCAAATTGTCTAAATAAATAATAATAACAATAATAATGATAATAATAATTCTAATAATAATAAAGGAACATTTAGTTTGTATTTTATTTTACTTATATTTAGGAAACTTTTAATACTCTTAATTATTTAAAATTGACTAAATAAATACGTAAATCAATATGCAGAACTCATCATCTCTAAAAGAGCCGAGCCGTGCATTTTTTTTATTACTAATTTTGTCTACACTTTTACTTTTAATATGTACCTTAATTTATCTTCATTTCCTAAACTATTTTCCATTAATACTAGTTTAGTTTGAATGACCCTGAAACACACACACACACACACTCCCCAGTCTGTAACATTTCTCTGGGTCATGTCATTAACAGCCATATTCTCCTGATGCAATCGACCGGCTAAATATGAGCTTTGGCCCGGCACCGTACGCTGCCTGACCACAACCGCTGCCCTGCCAGCTTAAAAATAAAAATGTGTCATTTTTGTTGGACACCGCAACCCGGCGTCTCTCTGGCCACAGCCCCCCACATCTATCTCATGCACCTCGAGCATACTGTTAGCAAAAAAAAAAAAGAGTACTGTCTTGCTGCTTTATATGCTTTCTTTCTCACCTTTACTTCTTTTTTGGCTCGTGTTCCTCTGCCAGTGCATGTCAGGAGCAGGCTGAATATATGACGTGACAGATCCGAAAAGGGGTTTGCGGTGAAACGAGAATGTGAAGTGCATAAAATTACAGAAACGCCTCTTCATCTGTCCCCTTTCATTCTAGGTGGTCTAATGGGGGCCGATCTGACCACAGGCCCTGGCACCAGTGCTGGCAAGGACGGCGTGCCCACCTTCTACAGTACGTCCCGTTCTTGTTTTTAATTCACTCACACCTCAGCTTGTCTTGCTGCTCAACCAGGCCAAAAGAGGCAGCTAATGATTTTCTCGCCGAGCGAAGTCGTTAACGTTCACTTTAGCGTCTGACAGGGTAAACACCGAAGCCGAGTGAGCCAGAGTAGCTTAAACGCCGGGTTAATACAATGTAATTACTGTGTAATAACCTTAATGCCTTACTTTTCTGCGTCTGTGCAAACAGCCCTGAGAAGTCAGTGAGGTTTAACGGGTGCATCGGAACCAAAACATTTTGCCTGAATATGTCATCTGAGGTTTGGTGACGCCTCACGTGCACACAGCGCTGTTTTTCAGACCTCTCAGGCACCATTAGTTTCCATAACAAGTTTCAGAAATAGCAGGCAGAGCTAAACATTGGGACAGCTTTTGTTTGACCCTGTCCTGTTTGCAAATCCGAACCCAACATACAAACGAAATTTTTGCATGGGATTACTGCTGGGGTGTAAGGAGTGTGTTGGGTCATACATGGTATTGCTGTGTGTGTGTGTGTGTGTGTGTGTGTGTGTGTGTGTTTATGATGTGTATGTAATCCACTTCAAAGGGGAGCACTATAGCCCGTGTGGCACATACCGAGCTCTTGTGGTTGCTTCAGAGACAGCTTATGTATGTATATGTGTTTTTCTGTGTGTGTGTGTGTGTGTGTGTGTCTGAACCGCTCGGCAGCATCCACCACAGAAGCATGACTATATTCTATATAAAAATCAGGACAGTAGCTTCTTGGAAACTGGCATGCAGCTCAGTTTAGCACAGCTGGCTAACCTTTTCTGGCCCTGAGGGTTGAGAGGGTTGAGGCTGAGGTCCCTCTGTCTGTCCTCTCATCTTTACTGTCCGTCTCATACAACAGTACCAGTTATGGCAGCAGTTCTTACTTATACATTCAAAGTCTACGGCCATCCAATGCCACCATTGTGTCCCGGAGAGGCCGAACAGAGGGCGTACTGTGGATCCCGTGCAGGCCGTCCTTTAGAAGAGAAGTCATGAGGCGCTCAAAGACCTTCCATTCAAGTGTCCTCAGATTAATGGGCAAAAACAGATGAATATTCAGGCTTTTCTCTCCGATTCGCTCTTACTCATGGCTGAGGGGTTTTTTTGGAGCGGGAACGTGCCAGCTGTTTAAAACTGCTCCCCGTCGTCGATTTGAAGAGACACGCTGTGCGTTACAGTAAGCGATGAATAGCACGAGAGGGTTTTAATCACAAGCCGTTTGGAAAATGTCTTGACTCCAACTTATTGCCAAACAGTGTGTTTGATATGATTCAATCATTTTCCATTCGTAAAGTTTTTACTCATGCTACCACGGCTGAGCTGCACTATATGTCAGGACAAAATGTGTCAGAGGCAAAAGTGTGAGGCCACCAGAGAAAATGCTTCTGCTTTTGCATTTTTCTCATGTTTTTAAATACAAATCACATCATCAGCAGACGAATTTGAGTGAAAAGTTGAACGTTATTTGGTTATTCTTTCTGCTATAATGGCAGCGTCAATCGAGTGGCATGAACTTCACAAGTTAGTGCAGAATTTTAATGGTCCATGCTATCCAACGTGATTTCACAACATTTAAAAAAGAATCCTGTAATGTTTTGAGTGCAAAACCAATAAATGCTCTATAGAGTTTTGGGTGACTGTGGAGGAAAGTCCATGACAGTCAGGACTCACTGAGACCAGCGTCTAGTTAGTTGTATTCAGTCACTTTTTACCTATCGTATTTCTATAAAAAAATTTTTTCAATTTGACTGTTTAGTTATTTAGAACACACCCTTATCCAGAGTGACCTACAACTGATGCAGTTTTACTCAAGGGCCCAACAGTGGCCGCCAGGCAGAGGTGGAATTTCAACCCCGGAACAGCTAGGCTACCACAGTTCATTGGACATTGTGAAGTTGAGAAATGTTGTTCATTTTTGTATAGACCAGTAGTGGTTAGATAGATCATTTCAACTCTGAGTAACGGAGGCCCAATTAAGTACTACACTACCCTCAACATAACCCCCACCAATTAGATACCAGTCAGCCATAACTATTTAATCACAACCCACCCTATAAGAGTGTCCTTCTGAAACCTTTCCTTTGCTCACTAGCTGGCAAATTTGCTATTTTTAACACACTAAAACTGAAACAATATGTACAATAATTGCTACACACTAAAACAGCACAAAACTAGGAGTTTTATTTAAAATGAGGAGATCTGTGGTTATTTCACTGATATAAAAAAAATGTAAACAGTTGTGCTTTCTAGATTTAAAATTATATTTTGTTTCAATGTACTTTATGCAGTGTCACAACCTCTGCTAGCTGTTCCATTTGATTAAACACTTGAACTAATTAACTAACTGAATACAATAGTCCAAACCTAATATAACCTCATAACTATTGGGTCAAGCACTGAGACTTAGAGAATCAAACATGGCCTCAGAGCAGGACATAACTGTCCATAGTGTTATAATACATGGCCACAGGCCCCAGCAGACCCTTACAAGCAGCAAACTGCTTCAAGGCTAAAAGACTTGCTTCCCACATTGTGAAAGTGTAGTTCTAATTTTACAGCTGTCCATCTATAAGTAATTTCAGTGGCAATACCAATCAATCCAGAGCCAGCCTAAAATGTATCACATCCACATTTTAATTGTAAAATATTTGAACCTCTTCAGAGTTTTTGGTACCCATTCTGGGTGTTAAATCTAATCTAAGTAACACCTAAACCTGATTACTCTCAGGACTCCCTATTGTCAATCAAATTCAGCCTTCTTAAAGTTCATAATCCCCTGGAGAGTCAGCTAAACATTAAATAAAGTAAACAAATAAACAAATCGATTACAATCCAGAGAGCCTTATTTTAAAACACCACACGTGACTGCGAAGCTACGAACCACGTGTCAGGTCAAATCCAAAACAAATCAGCTCTTAATATAGTCTAAGCCAATCTATTAAACAAATAAATTCAATCTAGAATGTTCTGTTATCCGATTTCGTTATATATCCACTGCCCAATTTCCAGTTTATAGCCTGCTATGATTTTTTGATTGTCATAATTGACTTTAACTGGTCAGCTATTAAAAAGTCATCCGTAAACAACTTTCAGAGCGCTCATAAAGTGGTGTAATTGAGCACTTTATACATGATATATGATTGCTTTGTATAATAGCTGCCCTCAATTTTAATATCTCTCTCATTGGGGGAAGCCAGCTTGTCTCTATGACGACCAGAGCATAACAGAGAGCGCATTGAAGGAGTGCTGCTAAGTCACTGACAGATAAAGAAAGCACTGAACAAGCCTCCAGATTCGGTTCTTACACTGGGTGTATTTACAAAGCCCAAGCAACAATGTGACGGTTTATTCCGAAATGATTTCAGATGTTGAAGGTAGTTATTGAAACATGAACCTTTTAACCGAAATGTGGTGACGAGTGAATCTAACCCAGGACCGAGGATACACTTTCTCCCCCTGAATCCCTAACAATGCCGTGTGGTTGTTGAGACTTCAAGTGTTCAGAAAAGTACTAGCGCCAGCTGCTTGGAGCCTATACTTCAGTGTATGAAAGGAGGCAGGAAATACATCATCGCAAATCGCACACACACACACACACACACACACACACACACACACACACAGACACTCGCTCGCTTGCACATGTGAGTCCTGGTTCCCACCCCGCCTCACCCCCTTTCATTTTCCTCAAATCATACAAATTGCGCTTTTCAGACTTTTCATTTCAAAACAACAAAAACCATTGCCTACAAATTAAAGAAAGATCACCGCAGAGAAATTGCCGAGGACAACATCTGTGTCTCGTTTTCCTCTTCAGCGTATGATTAGGAAGCTCATTTATGTCTAACGTATAATTCCTGCCCCTCTTTTAAGTGGCAGTGGGTGAATAGTGCCTCATGCTTTAAGCCTCAAAGAAAGAAAATGGGATATGGGCAGAAACAAAGACACCACACTTCTGCTTCTCTTTTTCCCAGCGTGTAACGCACCCCTTTGGGTTTGGTGGAGTCAGTCGGAGTGGCAGTTGTGTTATAAACCAGGCTGCTCATCTGTTGATGGTCATTTATGGGCAAAGACACACATACTTATGCCTGATGGGTCAATGATTAAAGTGCTAATGCAAACATTAGGTCCTTATTATATCGGTTACGGGTCAACTCAGAGATTGTAGATACCAGTCTTTTATTCCGCGAGACCTAGCCAAAAGTATTTGGACACATCTTCCATTTTAGTCCAGTTGTCCATAGAAAACGCTGGCAGTAAAATAGATGAAGTAAAGGTTTTGTCAAGTGGAAACCATAGTCGAAACTGTATCCTCTAAAGCCCAGATAGGGCCAGCGAGTTCTGAAGTGCTCAGTGAGTACCAGATGCCTTCTAAAATCAGTATCTGCACAGCTGATTGGGTTTTCATGGCCAAGTATCCAGTCATACACAGTGCCAAGTGTTGGCTGGAGTGGTGTGAGGCGTATCTCCAGTAGACTCTTTTCAAGAGGAACCATCAGGATTCTATTAATCTGGCATCTGAAGGATCTGGGATTAAAAACTACACACTACAAACTGCCAACTGTAAGGATTAGAGGAGAATTGATATTTTGATCATTTTGATAGTAGTACTAAAAGATTTACTGCAGTGTCCCATTTGTAGATAAGAATATTTTCCATTACCATTAACACATGCACACATGTTTTTTTTCTTCCAAACTACACTGGAATTTATTTTAACCATCAAAATCCATACAAAACTCATTTACTGTAGAATCATTACTAGTCACATGCATTTTTCAGCTTACATTTTTATGCCTGAATTTTTTCTGGTCAAACATACCTTATAAATTTGCCATGCTTATATTATATGCCCCTTATATTAGCTCACAGAGTGCGCTGTCACTTTTGGAACCACTGGTTTAGTCGTTTGGACTGAGTTCAGCTGAATGATTTTTCATATCCTTATTTGGCCTGCCCATATGCTCATGAGGGTGATGAACTGCATCCACACACGTTCCAAAGTCTAATGGGAAGCCTTACAAAACGACTCGATATTGAAAGCCATTGAGTAAACCACTTAGGATTGCGTTACTTGTTAACAGTGGCAAGTATTTTCCTTTTTGTGCGGATTTCAATCGAGGGAAAGCTGCACTAGATTATCTGAGCAGGATTTGTTTTTTTAATCTGTATGGCACATGTTTTTTTGCATGCTCTGTCTGTTGCCCGTTTTATCTTGTTCTTTAGATTTCTCATCAGATAAAACAAATGTTCACACATTTTTTTGTGAATGTTTACACATCACTCGCACTACATACCACAAAACCACAGCAGCAACAAGTAAGACTCATCTCTCTACCTTTTGGACAAACTTGGCCATCGTACCCACACTTACCTTTTTTGAAGGTGGATGCTGAGGGTTACAGAAGTGAGATCTTCACTCAGATAATAATCACACAGTCTGCGTGGAAGAGGGTGGAAGTGCAAGGCTCTGGGGATATGTTATTATATATATATATATATATATATATGTATATAATATATTTTATATATAAAATAAGGCCAGTTTGTTGTGTTGAAAAGGGGTAGAACTAGAGATGAGTAATTAATCACAAATAATCAATTATTAATCAAAAATATTTAATGCACCCCTGGTCAGTGTCACTTGATACTGGCGCTGGAAATAAATCTGGAGAATCACCAACCGGAGTGACAAACTTCACCTTGCCAGAGCCAGAATCTAAACTCTGTTGATAAGAGCACTGGTGTGTGGTGCTGAACCACCCTGGTTTGTATCCTCCCTCATCAAATTTGGAGATGGGGATCTGGGTTAGGCCAAACTGGAACCAGTGGAAACACCACTTGGATACAGGATACCAACCAGGGTGGGTCAGTACCATGCTCTGTCAAGTGAGCCACTTCAGCTTCAGACCCAGTCTCTGGTGAAGTGAGGTCAGTAACCTGATGATGGAGTTGTTTAGATTCTCAATTATTCAGTATTTTAACAGTCTTTAAATCCATAATTAATTTAATTTGTAGGTGTTTTGGTTTTAAGGCATCTTAAATGACCCTGCATATAAAAACAACCTGTCCAAATAAAATTCCTTGGCCTTCTGTTTGTCGTCTTATGGTTTCAGAAATCGCATAAGGTAACTGAGCCCTAGTGCGAATATGGAAAGCCAAAAAATGAAATGAATTACATTAGAAAATGACAATAGTACTGAAACCACATTTCTGTCATCTCTCTTGCCCTTGAGCGTTCGGGTTAAGAGACCCAGAAGGCAGGAAGGCTGGAGCTGGTTATGTGTGATGAGAGATGGCTAACTCTTTGTGGTTTTCAGCGAGTATAAGGTGCGCACATGACCGGCTGCTTAGTGGTGGTGAAAGCTAGGTGATCAAGCTCACGTTTCAGCTTAAAAAAATGTCTGAGGGCTGCAACGCGCCGGAACGGTTCAGACTTTTCTTTACTGGTCATGCATGAGATGGCGATAATTCACAGGCGTGCTTGAAAGGTACAAGGCGATGACCTGAATATGGTACCTTTTGGTTGAAGTCAGCAAGTCAAATGAGGCTTTATTAAAAGTTGATCTAACGTTTTGGGTGTGCTTTATTTGGCCGGGTCTGTGACTCTCGATGTCATTTTTTGTCATTCCTTGATAGGAAACGGCTACGGAAACCACCGCAACTCTCCCGGTTTGCTGGTGAGCTCCGGCGGGATGAACAAGAACATGCAGACCAAGTCGCCACCACCCATGAACCTGGGCATGAACAGCCGCAAGCCTGACCTACGCGTACTAATCCCACCTGGAACCAAGAACAACATGCCTTCCATCGTGAGTGACACCTTCTCTTCGTCTTATCAGTTAACAGGATTTTTTGGAACCTCACTGGCCACGCTTTAGTTCAGACCCCGAGCTGCCAGGCAAACTCATCACTCTACCCTCAAACTGTGACACTAATTCTTATTTTATCACCCTCCCCTCTTTATTGCTGTCAGTCTGAGGATGTTGACCTTTTATTGGTAAGTGGGACTGTCACGCAAAGCAAGTGACACAAAGCCCGTCCATCAACCTAAAAAACGCCGTTTAGTACTGGCTCTAGCTTAGACGTCACGTAGTTGGGAAAAAGGCAACTTTTGTTTTGTGACCCCTAGCAAATGTGTACAGTGGAATGCTATAGTAAGGAACGACTGTTCCTCCTAGTGGTAGTTTGAAGCAAGCACACACTCGCATGTCACTCACAAAATCGATTCAAGCCCCCTCTACCTCATCAGTCATCGTTCAAGGAAAAAAGCACAACCCCACCCCCCTGTTGTTGCTGATCCTGTTGCTGTGGAAACCGCCAGGGTTGCTATGGTGACGCAGCGCCCTGCAAATGATAGGCTAGGAGAGTTTGGGGGTGCTGCGTGTCAAATGATTCATCCCTTTCGCACAAGTTTGCTCGCTCTCTTGCCATGCGTGAGAAATAAACAGTTTGCGCACAGCTGGCGTCTGCTCTCTTTAATCACGCCCCACTCCTTTTTCTTCTTCTTCTTCTTCTCGCCACAGAATCAGAGAATAAACAACTCGCAGTCCGCACAATCTCTGGCAACACCTGTGGTTTCTGTGGCCACGCCCACTCTACCAGGACAGGGCATGGGCGGATACCCTTCAGCCATCTCCACCTCCTATGGTACCGGTACGTAATTTGCCTCAGCTGCTAACGAGACGGTCGTATGCAAACGTTTGGGCAGCCCTAGTCAAACATACTGTAAAAAACGTAACTTAAAACTTGCAGATTGTTTGAGTCTCCTTATCCTGACAAGTTCTTATAAGAAATTAACTAGAAAGATCACAGAAATGTGCAGATAGTTCCGTACAGCGGCTTTATTAGACATGAAACTTCATTTAACCAGGGTGCCCAAACTTTTAAGCAGGATATCATTCACTTATTTTAGGCCAGACTTCTTTTACTGCTTGTTTCGCGGATCCGCCGACAATCATATTTGAAGAATACAAAAAAAATGTGCAGCACCAATGGCTGAAATTAAAAAAAAAAATAAAACAATTTTTTTTAGCTTTTCCCCGGTGGAGAGCAAACGGTATTTACATTCATTTACATTCATACATATGTACATTCATTTTTTTCCAGATACACGTTAATTTAATTGTAGATTTCAAAAAAATGTTTTTCTTTCTCCTTCCTTGTATTGATGCCACATAGTCCTCGAGAAATTGAAAAGTTCTAAAAAATAAAGATTTATTTTGTATTTTTTTCCTCCCTCTTCAGTAGATTCTTAAGTAGGGACATCCAAGAAACAAATTAAAAAAGCCTGGCCTAATCATGTTCAAGTGAGGGCCATGCAGAGGACACCAACCCGAAACAGGGTGTCTGTCCATTAAAGTGCACACACACACACACACTCATACTCACACTGGGACACTTTAGAGACACCCTTTGACCAAATGCATGTTTTTGGAAAGTGGAAGGAAGCTGGAGCACCTATAGAAAAGTCATGCAGGCACAGGGAGAACATGCAAATCCACATATCTAAGTTTGCTCCTGTTTTTCCGTCACAGAATACTCTCTGAGCAGTGCAGACTTGTCATCGATATCCGGCTTCAACAGTGCCAACACCCTGCACCTGGGCTCGATGAGTGGCTGGCAGCAGCAGCACCTCCAGAACATGCAACACTCTGCTCTCGGCCAGCTGGGGTGAGCATTAACACCCCCACACTTGAATTAGAGCTACAGTGATATCTTTTGCTTGTTACTTTTTCGTACCATGCATTCCCTTTCAATGTCAAGCACCTTTGATTGATCGACTCAGAACCTTTTTAAAGGTTTGCACGTTGGTGTTATGAGGTCACTGTCGGGAACCGAAGCGCTGCTCTTTAAGATGTATCTCCACTGTCGTTTTATTCAAAGGATTCATGCACGTTACGTTCCATTTTTTGTTCCTCAAAGGTCACCTGTTGTGGTTCTTACTCATAACTCTAAGGTGTCGTGACAGGGCTTGAAAAATGATGCATAATATAGTAATACAGAATTATTTCAACAACAACTAACTTTATTTGTGTGTCAGTTTTTGTGTGTACTGAGTGCTTGTGCACTCACCACGTTCGGTAACCCCCCCTTCGTTTCCTTTCCTTCCCACAGAAATTGCACTAGCTCTCACTTATGTCAGGGTTCAAATCTGTCCCTGCCCTCTACCCAAAGCCTGCACATCAAGTCCGAACCTGTTTCTCCTCCTAGAGACCGCTCCAGCAGCGCCACGCCCGGCGGCTACGTCCCACCCCCGTCCCATCAGCAGGCGCACCAGGCCCCGCCCCCGCAACAGGCCCCGCCCCCGCAGGGCCGCTCGCCGGCCGACAGCCTGAGCAGCGAGGGCAGCGAGCGCGACGATCATCGAGCCGACTTTCACTCGCCCCTGGGAATGGGCCGGGTCGTCCTGGACGAGCGCGATAGCCCGTCTGTCAAGCGAGTGCGCCTCTCTGAGGGCTGGGCTACATGATAAACTCGGCCCCCCCACCCCCAGCTCAGCAGCTCGACAGCCAGTCTCGACCCTCATGAAGTTCACACCCTCTCTGCGTCTCCCAGTCCAATGTAAACAGACTGGCTGGCTTTTGCTGATTTTTTTTGGTTCACCTTTTCTAAAGCTATACATATTATCGTGTTTGAAGGGGGTCGGGGAGGGAACGGGAGGTAGGGGCTAGCCTACGAGGTTTATGACAGGGTTTCAGGGCGGGGTTACTATGCATAACTTGTGCTACGTGTGGATTTGACTTTCAAGACTTACCGTATATGCATATATCTTTACACGTGCGTGTAGGTGTACATATATGCATAGTAGGAAAAAACAAACAAACAACAAAATCGTCAGGTACTCTTGAATCTTTTTTAAAGTACTTACAATTTACAAGCTCAGCGATATTCAGCCGTGGGAGAAGCTCAGCCGAGGGCCATCGCTGAGTCGACAGGCTAGCACTTGAGTTGCTCTACCAATACTATGTGTACAGATTCAGTTCTCTTCGCCACTCTCTTCAGAGTGTTCCCTCGCTAAATGTATGTTATGATTGACAAGTCATGTTGCAGGTTCAACGTATTGTACATAGAGGGCGGGTGGGGCCAACGGGGAGGGGTTCTGAGTTGCCAGGCATTATTGACTGATCGCAAACGGAAGCTTTTATGCAAGATTTTTTGAAGGATTGTACAGCTGTACAGCTCCCAGCTCCCTAGGTTTCACGAGAAGAAGCGTTCCAAAACCTTATCAGGAAGATCAGGAGGCGCTAAAATTGTCTGTAGATGAAGGACCACACCTTAAATTAAGAGCCATGTTAGATTATTCTGACGGAACGACAAACCTAGGACTTGCTTTAAATGTTCAGTATTAAAAAAATGAAGAAAAAAAAACAATTGTATGATACTCTTGCTTATATTTTCATATAAAAAGGAAATACAATGCAAAGCATTTTGTGGCGTTTTTTGTAGTTTATATAAGCCAGAATGTGTTTTGAGAGCTTTGCCTATATTAAAAAAAAAAAAATTAGTTGTTCAAGAGTGATTAACCTTGGGCTTTTCAAAAACTAAGCCATGACAAATGAGAACGGTTGCTTTGCTCAACATTTTGTTTCATTTTGTAGAGTTTTTTAATGTGTATTTCTAATTATATTGAATAATAATAATATTAAGATTCTTTAAAAAAAAATCTGTGAAATTAACATGCTTGTGTATAGCTTTCTAATATATAAATATATATGATAATAATTATGGTCATAGCATTTTTGTCAGTGTGAGGTTACAGTACAGTTGCACATGTTTGTTTTGTTTCGTTACGCTTTTTGCTCTGTGCCGAATCTTTCAGGGGCAAAGCCCGGCCGAGCGTCCAATTGAGCTTCGATTAGTAACACGGCAATGCTTTTTGGAATAGTTCTTTAGAGAAAGAGAGTAGCAAGACGTCACTCAGGTGAAGAATGGGTAACGCTTTCAAGTAAGCACATTTGAATTTGGCTCAATTCCCATTCGTTAGTAAAAACGATCCTTATTTTGACGGAATTTACCATTTCGTACACGTGGCCATTTCCCAGTCGTCCACCTGCTTGTGTATGTGTGTCATTTTAGTAAGCACAAGGTATTTAACGTTTTTTAAACGTGTGCTTTGGTTAGGAAGAAGCACAACCTTTCAAATTAAATGGGACTTTTTCGTAGTCTGTGAACACCAGAGCAGATCTTGTTCCAACTCCAATCGTTAATTGATCGTTTCACTTGAATTGACATTGCACTGAAAGATTTAAAGGCGTAAAATGTTTTTATTCTGGCCAAGTGATAAATTATGGTTGTGACCAGGCTGATTTTATGAACCCTTAGTCTTGTGTGTTTTGCTAATTTGTGCCATTTTTGTTCAATTCAGCAATTGAGTTCAGACGAGAACAGGTTCATCTTTCATCCATTCGTCAATATCATTTCTACCAAAGATTTGGAGCAGTGTTACTTTTGGCTTAGCCCTTCCTCTGTGTGGTTTGAAAAAGTGTATTTCTTAAATGTTTGCGTTATGTAATTTACAGAATACTGGTACCTCATATTCACCCTCCCAGTACCTCAGATTAGCATTCGATCAGTCGTGATAGAACAGGTGGAAAAAGAACCCAGAACCTACCAATTGTACAGTATTGTTACATATTATGCCATTGTTTCTTCTATAAATTCTTGCATTATGTACACACGACTTCCTGGTTCCCCCTTTTTGGTTTGCTGTTCTTTTTTCCTTAAATGTTTTTTTTTTTCCATTTTAAAAAAACACAACAAAAATAAAGAAAAAGTAGTAACAAATGTAGCTTGTATAAACCTACATGGAAAATGGAAAGGAAATGTGTTTCTTTTTTTTTATTTCTATTTTATTTTTTGACACCAGGAGAAAGAGGCTTTCAGCGGCATAAGCTGGACTTTGTCGCCACTTGAAGACAAGATGTCATTAAATTAAAAACACATCTCTGTATCTCAAGGGACTTGATTCAGCTGTATGTAGTGAAAAAATTAATGTATGAATATTAAAAAAATCATTTTCTCCTGCTGGGATTCAAAAAGGTATTTGTATTTTGCAGAGAACTCAGTAAAGTTACTGGCTTTCTTAGTTACCACTGGTGCCCCTGTGTGCTTTTTTTTGTGTGCTTTTGTGTCTTGCCCTGCAGCCAGATTCAAATAGAATTCACAAAGTTACGTTTAGCGCCAGCTTCCCGTGCTGCAGCCATCTGATATCCAATGTTATGGAGTTTTAGCAGGCAGACGTTTGTTGAAAATCTCCCAAACAAAATGTGTAGTTAAGATGTGATATTTCATTTTACGTTTTATTCCAACACCTAGAAAGTGAAATGACTGATAAATAGAGCGGCTCGGACAGGGTTGCCAGTTCCTGTGAGAAAAAGCAAACAGATTTATTAAAAAAGCTCTAAAAAGCATTTAAACACGCCCCAAAAAAAGTAAAAACACCCCAAACCAGGTCATCTTCCACAATGTGAGAGATTACCTACAAGATCAGTTCAAATGAAATGAAATGAATAATAATAATTACAACTTTTTAGAGGTTTAACGAAGTCAACTCTTGAATATTGGAGAGATCAGGGAGCTCAAATAAACTACATTTTAGAAACAATCCCCAGAAACCTGCAACCTGCAACTATTGGAATTTGTAATGACCTGGATAGAAGGGTAAACCGAAAGTCTCTTAGGTCTTTGTTAAAAAAAAATGCTAAGAAAACACAAAAATAATAATGCAGAGAAAAATGATTCAGACTTTTAAGATAAAGTGATTGAAAATACAAGATTTAAATTTTATTTTTTTTTAAGGATGTATGGCCGTGGGGAGGTGAGCAATATAAAGCGATAAACGTTGTGCTAGTAATACCACCAAGAATGCATCACTATATTTATGTCATTTAGCCAATTCCCTTATCCAGAGTGTCTTACAATTAAGGTTAAGGGCCTTGTTCAGGGACGCATCTGTGGCAGGGGAGGTCTATAGTCCTGAACCTTAACCAGTAGGCCACCACAGTCCCATTACTCGCCAATCACTACTTTTACCCCTGCATATAAACAACAACAACAGGTTTTGCTCTGCATAATGGATATGAATCATTAAAATAAAACAATAATGAGGTTAAAGTATTACTTTTTCATTTAATCAGCGTTTTTGTAAATATTTTTTGATAAAACCTTAATCCTTAAAGCATCACAGTCATAAGATCTATCAACACACACACACACCCACACACAAACACATATACACACACACACACACCACTTACTTTGGTACCATGCAGCTTAGCGAGCTCTCAAAATAGATCTCTGAAGATGTGTGGTTTACATATGCAAACCTTCTAACCGTGTGGGAACCTACAAAAGTATCGCATGTCCAAAAGCGTCCTGCCCTCCAAAATAACAATATTCAAGCACCGTGAATGTGTACTTTACCTACAAATGCTGATCTGTGTGAACGGCTTGCGGCTTCGCATTCCACGCCAGGTTTTTCCTGGCACCTTTCCATTGCTTTTAATATCTCTCAAATAACCCCGAAACCTCTCTGGGAGCACGAGAAACATGCGTATTAACACATGTTCCTCTAATTTTCACTCATCAGCTCCTACAGAGAGTGTGTTCTCACTCAGGCCTCGGGCGCGCAGGATGTCGAGCGCTGCAGAAAAGCCACAGCCCTCTGCTAGGAGTCGCTGCTGGCGACCGGCATAACGCATCATAGGAAAAAGGCAACTATGGCTTGAGCAGAAACCTGATGTGGATGGTCATCAGTGAGGATTTTGCTGCAACTTAACACTGTGGTCAGGGACCACACAGGGGCTGAGTGGTGCTCCACCACCAGCTGGTAGCCCATTACGGGCCCACACACAGATTTCTGTATGTGTGGGCACACTGGTGGAAGGCCAGGGTTAACGCCTGCTCGAGATGACTGAGTCAGGGTGGGGGAATTGACTTAAGTCTGATCTTGATAGCGAAAAAGAATGAGCTTCGTCAACAAAGCAGGCGCCAAGACGACAGCGTTATGAATTTAAGCGTGAATTGTAGAAAGGGTAATGCACACTTTTAAAATAATAACATAATATAATGAGACGTTTCACTTATCTTTTATCTACAAACTTAAGCACAGTAGAATTTAACAAACTGAACCGGCTCCAGATTGATGTTTAAATTCTTATATTTTTGAAGTTTAAATCCGTGCATGTTTTAACTGAATTAAGTTTTTGTTCAAATACAGGGGCAACAAAAACCTTAAATTTGCCGCTCGACGTCCAAATTGATCAAATAAAAAACCTTTCCAATGTATGCAAGTTTAAAAACACTAATACAATTATTTAAATGAATAGTTAATACTTTTTGTCCTATCAAAACCATGACAATGGACAAAAATCAAAGACACTTTTCAGTTTGCATTGGGCAAAAGAAACTTTAAATTATATTTTAACTAAGAATTTTTAAAAATAGTTTAACACTTGTGTTATTTATCAAGATCAGAAATGTTGGGTTGTATCTCAGAGAGAGAGAGAGAGACTGGTTTGTGGGATTTAATAACTAATAATGGGAAAATGTAAATTATTATTATGTGAAATCCAGCATGTCTAATACAGGTAAGCGCAAATCAACTGTCTGTCTGTCCTCTTTAACAATTGAAGTCTTAACAATTACAGTGGTTCTGTAGTAGCCTAGCGGTTAAGGTCCACGGTTCAAATCCCACCTCTGCCAAGCTGCCACAGTTGGGCCCTTGAGCAAGGCCCTTAACCCACAATTGCTTGGATTGTAAGATTGTAAAAGTTGTAAGTCGCTCTGGATAAGAGCGTCTGCTAAATGTCAACAATTACAACAAATCATAAAAGCAAATAAAAATGACTTTTAACTTTGGATGTTACATCCGTAAACACTTGGTTAAGTTTAAAAAGTTTATCATGTGTAGTTTTACTACTATAAATATTATATATGTCATACTTTTATGTTTAAATATTCTATCTTCATGTTATCTACGTGCACAAGTAGGAACTAAATGACGATCTGTGCTGCACACGGACCATTTCAGGTGTCGCAAAAAAAAAAAAAAGCAGAGAGCACTCTATTTAACACTACAAACATCATGCCAGTTTGAACTACATATACCAAGAAGTGCCGAGCGCCGATCATTCACCTCCAAAAAGCTTTAATGTGTTCAGCAAATTAGACTTTCTTTAACTGGACTCATTCTCTCTTGGTTGTGTGCAGCCAGCAAGGTATATTTATTTATGTTTTTATCCCCTGGTTTATATTTTGATACAGTTTGTGTGATTGTAAATGTATGCTTGTAACCAGCTATTTCTTGTAGAACAGATTATTTTTTTTTTATTTAGTGTAGTTTGTGTTCCACCTGTCTTTTCAGCGGTATCTCTGCTGCATTTATTTATCGTTTGCATGCAATTTAGTTGTGAAAACCTTTTCTGTTTACATTACAGTAAAATCAAAAGACCACGTGACTATGGTGATGTCCGGACGTTTCACAGAGCGTGTGGAGCAAACATCATGAATAACAATGATCTATTGTTTTATTATATAATATAACTAATGTAGTGTTCATAATTTATGTAAGAGTTTGTAGGTACTTTACATTGCTTAAACTGTTCGGCCTTACAAAGCAAAACTAAACCCTATGAATTTAAAAGGAAAAAGAAAATGCATTCCTTTGTTTCGATGTTCAATCAATTACAAACATCAACTTAAGGAATTGTGCAGTTCCAAGGCTTTAAATCTCTGTTTTAATGAGTTCAGCATCTAGGTAAATGTGTTAATGTGGCAACTGGTGCAACACTACAGCCTAGTGGTTGTGAAAACAGTCTATAATTAGAATTACGAAAGCAGATTGTTAACTTGTGTAAATCGTGTTCAGCAAATGGAGGCTTTCCTTTGTTTTCGTTCTTTGTTATTTTAAGTCATTTTTGGTCAGAATGGAAGTGAATTACTATAGTTAGCGTTTAGGCTAAACCCTGCACATTACTGTAGCCAGAAATACTAGCAAAATGCAGGTTTTTTGTAACAGAATACACAAACACACACATGCTGAAACAAACAAGCATTGGCCAGCATCAGAGCTATGCTGGTTTAATGCTGGTTTTGCTGGTTGGCCAGCATAATCTTGCTGGCAAAGCTGATTGCCCAGTATGATCTTGCTGGTTTTGTTGTTCAACCAGCATGTGCTAGTCACCAGCATAC
>JAVSBV010000079.1:2835144-2849458 GCA_033117975.1 Parotocinclus spilosoma | reverse complement strand
ATATATATATATAAACATATAAACGGTGGCACAAACCTTAATTATTTTTCATAAGATACAACTGTTTTTCTTGTTTTGTAATATAGACCTTACATTTTAGACTTAGATAGCCCTTTCCCTAAGATATAGTAATAATAATAATAATAATAATAATAATAATAATAATAATAATTTCGTTAATCAGGGCACTAATAAAAAGACCCCCAGCCAGTAAATTCATTAGCGCAGTGGTTCTAACCTGCTCTGGGAAACTGGGGGGCTACAGTGCACGCCAATAAGGGGAACAATGGTTCCTCAGTTCAAGTCCAACAAAAGACCTGAGCAACTTGTTTGAGTTTCCGAGCACGTTCTTTCTTTCTCAGAGAGAAAGAGAGAGAGAGAGAGAGAGAGAGAGAGAGAGAGAGAGGTTCTGCCCCCCCTTCCAAAAAAACCCATGCCCTACGAAGCCTTCTCCGCTCAACACTGCACTTTTTCCACTCAGTGCTGTAGACAAATAGGTTATGGGAAACTTGTGGACCCCTCCTCTCTTTCTCTCTCGCCACGTCTCGCGCTCTCACTCAGTCTCTCTCGCTCATACACTCACTCTCTCGCGCTCTTACTTTGCCTCGCCTGCGCGCGTGGACTATTGGCTCCGTCAGGACCGGAGTGAGCCAAGCACGCGTGATGAGCCTGAATTATTAGCGGCAATTTTAAACTCATCGGATGAACTCATCAGCCAGACCTCGTTTGCGGGACCGACAATGTGGAAGGGCGTTTGGAGCAGAAGTAAGTAGGTGTAAAGGCACGTGGATCGTGTTCCTCTCTCAGTTTAGGTTATGCTTATCACGATCACGTGCATTTGTAGGCTACTTTTTCTGCAGCTGTGTCTCAATGAGATGGTCTTTGGTCTTTACCGTAATGGAGGAAGTTATTGCGTGAGATGTTGCCTGTGTACCTCAGATGGGTTCTGTTACTAAACAGTAGCAAGTCTTCTCCTATTTGGAATGTTTTTTTAATCCTAAAAGTGTCCATTGCGTTGTTTGTCCAAACCCAAGACTGCTTAGGCCTAATGTTGATGTTTAGGTCATACATCTTGTTGTACAAGCCAGATCCAGCTTGTTCTGGTTGCACATTTATTTTGGATCCCTGTATCTCTGTATATTGGGTGTTGAGGTTCTGGAAGCTTAAGATGTGTCATTTGTTCACCACAGCTCTGCTTAATAGCACAGAAGACTTGAGGCATTTCAGATATTCAGATATTCTAGACCTGGAAGTATTTTCAGCATAGTAAATAGAAGCTACCTGATAAAATCAATGGTACATTAGGTCCCCTTCTTTTTTGAACACACACCGTGTCTGCTGCAAGGCCTGTCATACGAATTGCTTTTTAACAAATCTTCATAATCTAATTCAATCACACATCCATCTTATCAGCTCTGCCGTTGCCTAGAGCTCATGTTACCTAATCTGTGCAGGGTCAAAGAGTGGGGATTAAGTTCCAGTGTAGAATTAGTGCCACGATTGGGCCACCATTCAAATAAAATGTAAACATAGGGCATCACCAGTTGGAGAACGCCAATGGTCTGCCAAGGCCCTTTATTCTGGATTGGGGCTATATAGAAAATCTGATAGGTGATAGATTTTGAAGGAGCGTATCTGGTGTGACAGGAACTAAATCAGTCACACAAAAGGCATTCCCATGCTTACTAAGTTACCATTTTAAGTGCCCCAACAAACCTTGGCTGATGTTTGTTTATCTCTGAAGATTTAAGCATTAACATACAGTGTGCCAGGCATGATTTTTGAAACCCTACCATTTAGAAATATTGGTCCCAACGAACAGAAACACACACGCGCGCACACACACACACACACACACACACAGAGCCACCAAAACGACATATTCCTTATTCACCAAAGCATGCTCTTTGCGCCTGCCACGACTGGGAATGAACCTCTGTCACCAGAGCTGCGATAACAGAATGAAAGATGCCTTGAAACGGATTATTCTTACGGTTCCTCCAAACAGCTTGTCACAGACGAAAAAAAATGGCACCCTATGGGAATTTAGGTGAGAACAGGAGCTGGTCAGAGCAGGTCGCTGTTAATCCTGCCTTACAGGAACAACATATAAAGGCATGTCCGTGCCACAGCCTCGCGTATAACAGGACTGGCTGCGCGTATACGGCCATTTTATTTAGGTGTGTAGATAGAAAGGGGAAAAAAAGGAAAAAGGAAATCCTCAAAATCGGAAAGGCTGGTCGCTTTTGAATCAGGATGCTGGGTGGGTAAACTAAAGCGCGCCTAAGACAGCGCGTGCCAATGCTGCGCCCCTGCGCACGTCAAGAGCAAACGCGGCTTCATCATTACCTTATAACACTAGCACACTCCCGCCGGTCCGAGACCTTTGACCTTGTGTGGTTGGTCCAGATTTTGCTCCTGGATGCGCGTCCCCTCCCCTTAAGTCCCCCCTTTAACTCGCTGATGGCCCCACTGCCTTGGCTCAGACCGCTGGTGTAACGGCGCGGCTGCACAGCGGAATGTCTCCTCCGACGAGCGTTATTCTGCCGCCTTTTCCTCAAAGGGATCTCGACCCAGCCTCGTTTTTTAAAGACAAAAACAAGCTGCACGACATGCACTACGCGTTCTCTCTTCCTCTGGGATCGGATTGTTTTTTTTTTCTAAGAAAGAGGGGGAGAGCTGGTTCCGCCGGTTCCGCGGGACACCGATCTCCTCACAGTCTGCAGCCTCACATGACCAAAGGAGGTTTTTTTGTGAGATTGCAATGCAAATGAGGGCCTGTGCACGGAGGCATGACTGCGCCTTCCTCCCCTCCAACTCTAATATTGGTTTATGTCACCGGCTGGATTATTCCATAATTCTATAATTTGTGCTTTTTTTTTTCTCTACATCAATGAAACGGTTTTTTTTTAGCTGGATTCGGGAGTTTCTTCTGTGCTTTAACGAGACCACCAGCTACCTGGATTACCCTGAGGAATTGGAAGCGAGTTGTTATCTTTGGTTATCTAGCTGTATGAGTGTGTTGGTCGTCATAAAGCTAGATAACCGAAAGTAAAAACTGCCTCCAGGCTCATCGCACTTCCCAGACTTGGACTGGATATGATTCCAAAGTTGTTGCATTTCTAAATATGAACTGGGTGGGTTTTTTTTAAATCATCTGAACAAGAATGCTATGCATGATGCACCTCATCCCAAGTGTTGCTCTTCGATACGTTTTTATTCCTAAAACGAGTAGATGGGCACGTGAACTTGCACAGCTCTGTCACTTCGCGCACGCCACGTGCACACTCCTCTCTACGCACTTCTGTATATTTATTTCTGCTCCGTCGCCTTTGGCCAGGAAACGGCGCTGGCATCCCAAACACAAATAATTAGGACATATACGGAGCTGACAAAAATGGAAAGGGGTGGGCGCATGGGAGAGAGGTAGGGGTGTGTGTGTGTGTGTGTGTGTTGGGGGAGTCTCTCTTCCTTAATTGATTCCGTTAAAACGGAGCTCAGGAGATGTGAACGAGCGGACGCTCCCATTCCCACGCTCGGGGGCAAGCGGTGGTGCCACAGGCCGAAACGAATATGACACACAGAGCCGGCGGGGGAGGGGGGGCGGTTTTGGAGAAGGGGGTGACTGAGACACAGGGTAAGGATTGGATTGGGGGGGGGGGTACGGGTCATGAAAAGACGTCAAGTGCACCCGACTCATCTGCATCACTTTAGAAAGTGGCTCTCCTTGTGCAGGGCAGACGCACGCGGCCCCCATCCGTACTAAACGCGTCTCGATGCGCGCTGGAACGATGCTCCGTATAAGCATGCTTAAGAGAAGTTTCTTTAAAAAAAAAAAATATATATATATATATATGTGTACAGAGGTATTGTATTGTATAAGGAAGCAGCCTGCAGAATAAAAGGGGTGTGGGTTTGGTGAGAGGACGACATCACCGCTTTTGTGTTGGCATTGTGGTTGAACTTGAGAACCTTTTTTTTTTTCTTTGAGCCTGGCACGTTTTAATATGGGCTCGTTATGGCTTTGTGCTCTGTGAGAAAAATCCTGGCAGCGTTATGACTCATTTATTAAATCAAATGAAGATGATCTAGGTCAAAATGCTTTTATCGGGATTAAAGTAATCTAGAATATCTAGGAGTCTGGTTTTGCAACAATATATCCAGTTTTATACAGTTAATTGTTCACTATATCATCTTTTACATTTAAGCATTTGAGACATTGTTTTAAAATAGGAGTATATTTCGCTTCAACAGTGTATGCCCTACTTATTATGCTTTGGTAGTAAGTAGTGGACGGAAGAATATAAATGAAGCTTGAGTGTTTGATAGGATTAGGCATTTCTAAAAATATATCCAACAAACTGCCTAATGATGTCATTTTATAAGATTATAAAATAGTGTCATAAGGTCAAGACTATAAGATTATAAAATAGTTTTATGAGAACAGATCCACTGTATTTAAGCCTTTTGTAAGGTTTGTGTGAAAATGTACTGATATAATAAATAATAATAATAATAATAATAATAATAATAATAATAATAATAATCATTATGATGGTCTAATCTGCAGGCTTTGTATGAAAGGGGGAAAAGCCTCCATTCATCATCCTCGGTGTATGTGTATCTGAGGCCCTGCTGTGTAATGTGACAAGCCTTTAGCTGAGCTCACACACTCAGCCTAACCGAGACTCAATGCAGACTGAAGCGGCCGCCTTGCCCTTTGAATGAGTTCTTGTTGTCGAGCCTTAGTGCTATGGTTAAGCATCGGAGCCAGTTAAACAGGCTAGACCGAGCACAATTGGCGCACTTGTAAACGGTCAAGGGCTGGTCAAGACCGCGGGCCGTCTGGTCGTTTTTCACTGCAGGGAAATGTCACGGAACCATTGTGTATTCCTGTAAAACCTTCTTAGCGTCGTGTGGCTAAAACACAGAGAGCGCCGGCCTGATTTGGTTTAATGAAGATTCTCCTGCCATTTTATTCCTGTTCCACGTGAAGCTGGGTGGGCACAGGGGTTAGGGAGTCATTCAAATCCATTGGAAATGTCAGCTGTGATGCAGAGATGTAGCACAGAAAGGTGGCGAGTGGTCTGGAAGCTGTGCAAATTCTAGTTTGAAGGTGTCTTTCATTACGCCAGTGTCACAGGTTTTGAGTGATAGAAATGGGTCACGTTTTTCAAGGGTAGCAGTATTCCGGACCGGCTGACGTGCCTCTTAGAAAAAACAATGCTGGAATTTCAACTGCGTAGATGCCAAATAAGATTGAGGCAGCTTTCGTTTCAGAGTGAATATCTTGCATTTTATTTTTAAGCGGAAAAAGATCAAGATTACTGTCCTCTGCTTCATTGTCTGGGTCTGCTGGACGTTTTTTTTGTGACAGTGTTATGTATGAGGCTGACACCTCACTCCAGCCCATAAGTGCAAGGGTAATGAATGTTAATGCGCTAGGCTGCCCTGCATGAAAGATTTCCTTGATTTTTTATGCGTGTGTGTCTGTGTGTTCATGTCTGTGTGTCTTGTGCACATTTACAGAGAATGGTGAAAGAATCCTGCTATTTTTTGATTGGCTGGGTAACCATGGTGACCAAGGGAGCTTATAAGTATTCATTGGGGGAGCAATCTTCATATTTTGGACTATTCCGCTTCACTCAGCGGCAAACGCCTGCTGTCTGACTGATCTGCTCCCTTTGATACTACGAAGCCTCTCATGACCAGCAATCAGAATTTCAATGTAAGAATCAGGTGCAAGGCTGACCCAGGAACGACAAAAAAACAAATTCTGCCTAATTATCTATAACATTGCACCCTATAACTATTATATATTAAATATATATCACTCTATGAATGGCTTTATAATAGGGTTCGGCTTCAAAACGACTCCTTTTTTGGTATGATCTCTTATGGAACTCATATCAACATCGCACCTGGATTATTAGTATGTGCAATTAACACGAGGAGCCGTGCACTCGACATCACATCCCTTATGGTGACACAAAGAGAACGGAGGAAACCCATTCTGCATTATTTCCTCGATTCTTTTCAGACCTTAAGGCAGGATCTGTTTGCCTCGTAGGCACAGGGGTTAGGAAGTCATGCAAATCCATTGGTAATGTCACTGCGCTTACAATATTAATCAATTGCAAGACGCAAGTGTTCAGTCTAACCCATTTACTCAGGTAATAAAGCACATCTGTTTGGCAAATTTGATAATTAATTTGATTCCTCCAGAGTCTTTACCGACTGGCTCTCGATTTCACCTGTTCTAGGTGAGCCTAGGGCAGAAAGTCATCTGGGTCAACGGTCCAGCACCTAAAGTAGCTATTAGTTGTGTTTAAGATAAAAATAAGCAAACCATCTATGAAGGACAGTGCACTGAACATAATGTTCCTTCCTCTCCATGCGGCAATGCCACATGCTTTTTTCCCGCTGCAGTAACATACCGTGTATTCCTATCTGAATTTACTCTACTGTTCAGCTTCTGTCTGACTATACAACCTTTTTTCTAGAAAATCCATTCACTCGTGTGAATAAAACAGTAGTTGAAATAAATGTAGTTAGCATATGACCTGTTTCCAGTCTGGGCCTGGTGCTCGAAGATGCGAACGTTGTATCTGAGCCACTTAAAACGCCGTGGCGTCAGATGCTTGGACGGCGTAGTAAGCATGTGTTCGGTCTATAGTATTTCCTTATTCAGGCGAGTATTAGAAACGGATTTAAATGAGAGGAATGCTGCCAGATGCAGCGTGAAGTCCCGCCCCTTTGTGTGCAGGTCCTTGTCACATGTACCTTTTCTGTCCACGTTGGTTGGTGTCGCTGTGGCAACGGGAGGTGAGCTCACAGAGCGCATGCTGGCGCCGTGCGATAGGC
Organism: Parotocinclus spilosoma; assembly: GCA_033117975.1. Lineage (NCBI taxonomy): Eukaryota > Metazoa > Chordata > Actinopteri > Siluriformes > Loricariidae > Parotocinclus > Parotocinclus spilosoma. Next base: position 2,842,594 of record JAVSBV010000079.1, on the reverse strand, counting down.
AAAGGGGTGCAAACCCGTCCGTATGTGCATATTTATCAGAGGCCTTATATTTCGTATCAATGAGTGTGAAGCAGGAAAATGAGGTGTGCTTGTGAGTGTGTGTGTGTGTGTGTGTGTGTGTGTGTGTGTGTGTGTGCACACGCATAGCAGACCGCATGTGCCACTCTGCCTCGCAACGTGTCTTACACAACACTTTTCCCTTCGGCCAAATCTCCATTCATCACACGCTCGAACCATTTTAAATCCGACGCCCCTTCGCACCTATTGAAAAACAATGGGGTTGAGCACCACAGGTGTGTGTTTACGTTATTAAAAAGTGCTCCGGCGCTCAGGCCCATGCCGAAATGCTAATAATCAAAGCTAAACAGGAGCAGGCATGCAGTAAGTAGTCTCGGTAACTTTCCAGTTATGCGCTCACCTAAGCGATCGAATCCTGCGCTCACTCAGATATCTGATAGCCAAGCTTTTGTGACCGGTCTTTTCATGCTCGGTACTAATTACATTCCCTGAAAGTACCATAGAAATGATCTGAAAAAGAGATAAAAGCAAGACTTTAAATCACTGGCACTTAACACAGATTGTGCGGGTGAGTAAACCTTTACAAGGCCGGATGAATGATTTAAATGCTACACCGTTACCCTTCTAAAGACCTCTCTGGGAATTAGCTAATTATTAATATATATCCCCAGCCAGAGAGTCTCGACTTTGGGATTTTTTTCCGATACAGATATTAGTATTAGTGGTATTTGAGTGGAATCGGCTTATTGGCTATCCATTGATATTCTGCTGCAGTCTGCTGAATTTAGATTATGCAAATGCCTCCGTGCTATAAATAAATTGCCATAAATTGTGCCGGAATAGCCCTCAAATCTACCGGATGAGGGAGTCTAAATAATACATTTCATGGCCCTGAATTATTTAGGTGTATTAATTACAAATAAGTGAGCGTCCAGCATGGCATTGCATTGGATTCCTTTAATCCAGCCTATTTTTGTCAAATTTTTGAACCTGACAGATTCTAAAGCTGCTTTCAATAAGTCCTAATAATTCAGCGAATTTAAAAGACCCAGAGTCGACGACAGGATTTAAAGCCGCTGTCCAATCTGCAATAAATTGGCACCGTTTGTCAACGGGCGATGTTGTTTCTAAAGGCCCCAATTAAATCACTTTAGTGGCGCACCTGTCACGGGTGAAACCTACGTCATGCAGGGGAGCACGCTTCCATTAGAATTAAGGGCCCTATGCAAATTAGATGAGCGACGCCTCGGAGCTGCCTGCTTAATATCCTTATTAGAAGGAGGTGGGGGGATTAAAAATTGATGCCGGAGCTTGGCTGCCCCTCGATCTGCCAGTTGCCGCTGCACGAGCTGCTTCTGTGCAAGAGCGCTTCCTTCAAGGTGCCACCATCTTAAAGGGCTTAGCAGCGAAGAGGGTAGGGACCTAAAATGTCCGCTGGCACAGGCTCGCGCGCCGCCCTTGACTAACGCGCTCGGACCAATCGCGAAATTAGCTGGCGTCGCTGGCGCCGCGCATGCAGAGCGGCTCGTTTGCATGCGCAAAATCACCCTTCCCCCATTCCTATCAGCTATATATGCGGATGTCTCGTGGCAAGCCGCGGAACGCCTTATCCCTGCCTGACACGCGCCCTTTCCTGGAACCCAGCGCATGTTATCGCCTTCTGTATTCACCTTGAACGCCTCGCGATCCCTGGAAATGTAAAATGAATCTATATTCACTCTGCAGCTTCCTGGCTGGAACTGGGTGAAGCCAATAAACTGATATCCACACAGCTTTAATCTGACTTAATGACGAAGGAGGTATTGTTAATGGCTGCCAATCGCATCCGATTATACCCGGCTCCTTTTCTTAACTCTGACTGACTTGGAAGTGCCATTCCAGGCCGGCCAGTCTGCTCCATTCATGTCACAGCTCCTTCGTGGCTCCTCGTCGCCGCTTCCTTCGATTCGAAGCTTCTCGCTCTTCCTTTCGGGCCCAATCCACTCCAGTGTCTTAATTATTTCAAAGGGGCTGCCTAAACAGGCCGGCGCCGGCCCCATTTGCATTTCGCTTTCATCTCTGTGAGCCCTCATAGCACCGCCGATGCAAGCGTGAGGAAAATGAGTGCTAATGCTCGCCTCCGCATGCCCGCTTGCAGCTTCTGCACACACATGCATGCTGGCGTTCTAATGCAGACACGTACAAGAAAAGGCTGCCCGTGCACTTAGAATCCATGTCGAATTAGGTGGTGAAAAAAAGAGAGGCGCGGATCGCCTATGCATGCCAACGTAAAGACCAAGGACGGCTGCTGTTGTCGCAATCCTAGGTAATTGGCAGAGGTGAATGGAAGCATGGAAGTGCAGACAAAGCATGAGGTTTATTTTCTACTCCTCTCCCTGAAATGTATGCCATGTGGTTTCACCGGCAGCACTCGCACCTACAATCACAAAGTAATAGGTTTCTTCCAAGGCCTCTGAATTCTGAATCAAAGGGAGATTCAGAGCAGACAAAGTCCTACATGGGAAAGAGGCAGCAGGCCATAGCTACACGAACTGGACGTGCTATCAGGATGAATGGTGCTGCGTAATTGACCTCTTCTTTTATTCACAAAAGCCTGGCATTTGATCACGGATTTGAGAAGGTGCTGACGATGCCGTTTCGCTTCGCACTAACGCTAAGCGTCACCAGACGTCGTCCGCCATATTTCAAGGCTGTGTCTGAAAGGGAAATCTGACGTCTCTGTACGGAGCTGATTATTTTCCAACCTCCAGTTGTCTGAGCGTGCATATAAATATCCAAACGCCTCGCGATCTCACCCCTAGCACGTCTGAATTCGTGTTAATTAGTGCGAAAGCATGCCACTAGGGGTGCCCGTGAAAAACTCCCTCCCCCTAGCCAGAGTGCGCACACCTGATGTGCGGAACCCCCTAGACTGCTGAGATGAGATGGGTGTAATTAAATTCCTGCATGTGTTAGACCAGGGCCTAATAACGGCAGATGAGGGAGTCTCCTGTACTCGGCATGTCACTAAAATAAGACAGCAGGGCACGGAGGGTACTTGAGAGGGACCTGGGGCTGCACGGCCATGTTTATATTCACGGCATCTCAATGCAGAGCGAGTGCTTTGTACGGGGCAAGTCTGAGAAAACAGGCACTTACGCCGCTTCGGTTTTATCGTCCATTTAGCACACGTAGGTCTGTGCCTAAATGTTTTCCTTCCGATTTGGGCACGACGCATGAGCTGCGGCACTTTGGCTGCGCATTGTTTGCAGGGCACAAGCCTCATTTTTCACTCTGCAGACGAGATGCAGCCTGTCAGAGGGGAGAATCATACCCGGTTCCATGCGAGACCAGTCGCCCCTCTTACAGCCCAGTAGCTGCTGATTGTCAGTGTGGGGTGCTGCCAGAGAAATGCAATAACTCCAGACACCGGGCTGTGGGACCGTAGGAGGGGGATGGGTGGACTGCCAAGGCTATGAGCAAAAAAGCAAAGCCTGCTTTTGGTCGCAAACATCCTGCAGGCTAGACAAACACAGCGACCCTGTGTATATACTTCTTATGCTTGTCCTCATCAGTTCGGGGGGACCTGTCATGGCTTTCACAGGGTTCAGCTAATTATAGGCACAGGAACAAGAAATATGGCACCTCAGAGGTGTAACAAACGTACAAAGGCTGATTCTGGCCACTTTATGAAGGCTTTAATTGAAGATGATTCTAATGGCATCACAATCCTTTTTTGAGCAGTAGAAAAATATACATTTTTATTTCACATTTTCGCTGGATACGATTGAACACTTCTGTTTTGATATATGTGAAACGTCTTCAATAAAGTCAATTTGACATCACTTTGACCATGTTGACCTTTTATTTTTTATATATCTATTCTTTTATATTAACCCTCCGGTCTTGAAGCCATTTCAGGCCCTTTTTCATTACCTTCATATTTTAGCTCACGGTGGACCCATTTCAGACTTTATTATACAGGAGTTGCATGTCTATGGATTCACCAGAGAATAATCTGAAGTCATGTCACTCATATAGCTGAATGATTTTATATAATGGAAAAACAAATCAATACAAACATAAATGGCATAATATTGGGTCAAAACGAGTGGATTCATATGAAACACTTGTTTAAATATGTAAGTTTCTCTTCCAGGTATTACCATACTTTTTCTTGGACCTCTGACAGCCAGTCTTACCTGCATGTGCCTGGACTCAAACCTGAGTTCCTGCGAATGTGAACTAATGTACTAGACTGCTTCTTTTCACATATTTTAAACTATCACAATACACTTGTACAGAAGTCTCGGGGTGTGCAATGTGACGATATTTTATCGTATTGTGATACATTATCATGATAGACAATGCGCTTTTCTAAACAAATCTTTAGTGCTTAAAGGGCACTGACCTACTGAATATTACTTTATAATAAGTGTAATTATTTCAGTTCAATTAAATTAAGTGCAGCACATTTTGAAAATAAAACAGTTTTATCACAGACTATGGGTCATATTTGAATAGTAGTTTTTATGATTCTTTCGCCACTGAAATTATTGATCTACAATCACATGCATTTTGACAAATATCATGTATCGTAAAACTGTCTTTGATTGTCAGAATATGATATTTGATATGATATTTTGCAAAAGGGTGATAGACACCTAACAGAATTGTTGGGTTTTATTGTATTTTAATGGCTCATCCAGACTTTAAATGACCCAGAGTTAGCTTCAATAATAAAATAAATAATATTATAAAAGACACAACATGTGAGCCAACATGCACAGCAGCAAAACACAAAATATATATACAACTATATTATATATATTATATAATATTATATATATATTTATCTTAAGTCCTGAGCCTTATTGTCAGGTTGGACATTAAGTGGCACAGTTAGTACTGTCTGAGGGAGGTTAAGATCATCCACAGACGTTGCAATAGTGACCCCTAGCCAGTCTGGACAAGGAAAAAAAGGGTTAAAGTGCAAAACAAATTCAAATGCAGCATTTAGGGTTGTCCATAGAGTTACAAGTTGACCTTCACAAACAAACACAATATGTAATAAGATAAAAGAAAAAAAAAGCTTAAAACAGGACAGGCTACAAAAAGAAAATGACAAAGTGTGCAAATAACATAAAAAAAATGGTGGAACTTCATTAATCAATGCTATCCTTTTTCAAATGAGTACAAATATAACTGTAAGACTACAAGACTGTAATAGCTGTATGTTTATTTATTATAATTAGATGATATTATGATTCATACATTTCAGTCTGCTCTTACTGTACTCCTAGTAGGCTGATAAGTTATTAACCATATAATACATTTTGCAAGGGAGAAGGAGCAATATTGTGTAAAATGTTGTGCGCAAGAAACACGTTTTGATATCTAATCAAATATAGGACAATAATGCTAACTTCTAAATTGTTCACTAATGTAACTATTAAACAAATGAGGTAAAATGCCAAAGTGAGACCTGCGAATAAGTTGATCATTTGCACGTTACTGTTATTTAGCTGTAATTAACGTGTAAGAAACATCAAAGCCAACAAAAGGACACTATTCACAACGTATCTCTAGACCACTGATTACGATCCCCATAAATACAGCGTGCCAAGCATCTAAGGTTGCTTTGTGCCAGTGCCCCTGCCTGTTTCTATTCTCTAGATTAAGCAGAATGCTGCCTAGCATGGTAGCACAGCAGCTTAACAAAATGTGACAGCTGTCATTCCCCCTTTGACATCTGTTAGGAGAAAGACAGCATCACTTGGACAGTCTGAACTTGTTTTGAGCTTGTTTAAAGACACAGCGCTGCTACAAATGGTCTTTCAAACAGCAAAGCATTAGTGAGAGAGAAGTAGTAAAAGATCTGTAAATACCTGAAATCCATTAAACTCATTAAACTCTGCTTAGTTTAACGTGTATTATTCATGTTTATTATGTATTATGGCATTAATCTAAGATATCTAGTTTAACAATCCAGTTCTAAATGTAGCACGTTTGCACAACTCGATTTAAAACTAGACTCCATGGTTAGCAAAGCCTTATGTTAGCAGTTCATTTTGTTAGCAGTGCTCTAAGTTAAAGGCATTTTTTGCGGTATATATTGAGCATATTTTCTTATGATTACATTTTTCTGAATTAATGATACTATAAATCAAACGTATAATACTGAAATCAGAATTATTTCTTCTTGTGGCCATTTAAACTAGTTATCCATTCTTATAAAAACATGCATACTGGTAAATATGACGATGGAAATTGACTCTGACACGAACATTTGTCTTATAACTGTCAATCACACTTAAGCAAACCTTAAAATGTTTATTAGAATGTACCTAGCTAGCTGGACAATATTTCATTTTAAACATATGGTCGCTCCCCAGGAAATAATGTACTGTGAGATTTCATAGTCAAACTGCAAATTGCTGGACAGTTTTAATGTGGACTTTCACAGTTTGACCAAAAAAGTTCACAGTTCTAGTATGAATTTTTGATGGTAATTTGGCCACTTCATGGTTCTACTGACAAATTTCATAGTATAACTGTAAACTTGGTTGGCTATAAACTGATCACTGATTATTTTAGTTCTACTATGGATTTTAATGGTAATTTGTACAAATTTCAGTATTTTTTTTTACCCTGGGTCTGTACTAAAGTTTTAAGCAACATTTGTATACCGCTCAAAAAAAGGAGGGGATGTTTCACAATAAATATGAAGTGCCTAAATACATGAGCATATTATGTTGTTTCATTAAACAAGATCATCAGAAAAGCAAATGAAAAGTTAAAGAAAGTTGTTTAATTATGCAAATGAGATACAAACTCAATGATGGTGATTGAGTAACAAGTTATATATTCAATGGTGAACAGAACTATGTTAAACTGGACTAGCGTGCCAATACGTTGACTGTTCAGTAGGGTGTATGGTTACCCAAGAGTGTCAAAACACACTGACAGTGATGGGGCATGGACAGGATCAGATTATCCAGCACTTCTTGTGGGATTCTCTTTGTATTCATTTTATATCATCTCATTATTGTAAGTGTATACATTAGCTAGTCTTTAGACTCGTAAGTTTGGCAGTTATCTGTCTATGTTGTTAGCAGTGTAAACTTTTTAGGTATTTACACAAATATAGCATATACAGTCAATTCCGGTAATTGGACCACCGGTTAATGGGGCCAGTCGCTTATTCGGACCAAATCCTAAAGTACCGAAACAAATCCTATTAAATACGTGTAATATTATTCGCTTATTTGAACCAAAATTATGCTTAATCGGACCAAAGAACGTGTACAGTATGTGCTATCCCTGGAGAAACTCTTCGTCTCTGGCATCACTACCCGAAAACTCCCCAGTTTCTTCCCAGCCCTCTACTGCCACCTACAGGTCTTTGCCTAACATTTCCATTTACTACAAAAAAAAGCCACAAGTCGCCACT
>JAVSBV010000079.1:2797827-2835044 GCA_033117975.1 Parotocinclus spilosoma | reverse complement strand
CGACTCAGGCGGCCGATGCTCTAGTGTTACTTCTCGTTTTTGGTGAGTATTCATCCGCTGAGTAAATACACTATTTAGTGTAAACCGTAATCTTTTATGATTTATAAACATTCCTTTATAGTAAGAATTAATGTTTGTAATATATTTGTATACATTTTGTGATGTTTTAATGTAAAAGTTCATCAAATACATGTATATGTATACGTTAACTAAACCACACGTACTACTCATGTGCAGATCGAGTTCGGCAAAAACCAACGAAACAGCGGAAATCTGTGAACTATTTTTCTCATTCATATTTTTTGAAAACCCGCGATGCATCGAGTCCACGAAAGGTGAACCGCGAAGTGGCGAGAGAACACTGCACATGAAATTCTGAACCTGCGATGCTTAACCTGGTGGACAGAGTTTCTGTAGTATTGACACATTTGTTCTAAGAATCCATACCAGATCAAACCTTAATGGAGTTCTATATATTCACACATTTCATCCCTGGATCTACCACAGTGGGGTGTGATTAGCACTAGCCCTAAGGAGCTAATAAAGATTCATGCCTGTGTTTGCATGATTATATTTGAGTCTAGGGGCAGAGAGTATGACAGTGTAAGGCAATTGATGCCTGTCTTTCCAGCAGTCAGTAGATCAGTCTGGTTTACGAAGCAGTGGCAATTCATGCTTATGGTTTGTAGCAAATGCATTGAGATGTATAGACGTAATTATTAGGCCTGTCAAAACGAATGCAGAACTACGTTCTTGTCATTTGAACACTGGAGGCATCCGTAGTTATTCCCTACATTCTGCATGCATATTCAAAGCTGCTAGAGTGATGAATGGTTTTGCCTCATATGGCTTTGCTCATTACTGTGTGACGTGGTCGCATGAACTCACGAGCGGCCACTGTGGCTGTGTGATTTGGCAACAAGCCTGGCAGATGCAGGTAATGAAATAAATACGTCTGGTTTTTGGGTTATGTTATCCACTCATATGGCTGTTTAAGGCTTTAAAAATTAAAAGCGTCAAGTTCTAGCAAGCAAAAACGTGATCAGTTGCGATTAAACAATAAACCTATGAATTAGATTCAATATTTTAACCGTTTGAACACGAATAATTACAGATTTAATACAATACATAAAATATATATATATATATATATATATAAATTTGAACAAAACTAAATAAATAAAATTAAAGGATTTTACACACATATCCTCTAAACGATTCTTCCTTTCATGCCTAGCATTAATTCTGTCCTCTCACATGGCATTTTTCCCCTACTTCCCTCCCTCTTCTAAAACATTCTTCAAAAGAAATGTATCGTACTAATCAGCTTTTGATCCTTATTCATGTCCCAATTTTTGCTCCTTCCTGAAAAAAGCGATCTAGCCGAGATCTATAATTAAAGATGATAGAACAGTGTTGCATTCATTAAAAATCCAAGTTGCGCATGGGGTGTGTAGCAGAGCTGAGAACCATTAGTTTAACCCACATCATTATTTTCCACCGAGAACAAAGGCTATGCGCATAGTGAAACAGATGCAAATTCACGTAAATCGCCAGAAGCAAGAGGAAAGGATGAAGGCGGACTGGAGAAGACGCTGGAGAAAGGAGGGGTTGGTGTTTACCTTTGAGAAGCAGCCATTTCCAGCTCCGGTGGTTTTAAATATTCCACTGGATATGAAGTTTAAAGGCCAAGGGAGGTCAAACTAATATCACCTGCTTTGCATCACCTCTTATTATGCCATCCGTTTTATTCTAACACCCCCATGAAATAAATACGGTCCTGCCAAAGCCCTGAGTATCTCATGTATAGCATCTCTTGCTCTGTCATTGCTCTGTGGCTGGCCAATAGTATTCAGGTTGTGGTTATGATTGTCAACAGGATTGCCAAACAGATTATGGTTAAGTTTTGTAATTTGACCCACTGATGTTAATAACATTTAAAATATATTAAGCTATGGTAAGGTTGTACCTTATGCTTTTAAGAGCCATCATACTAAAATGTAATATGGCCAAAATGTGTCGTGTTTAAGCTGTTATAAAGGTAAAGGATGCCCAGATATTTAAAATAAACAATATGTTATAGTATATAGTAACAATATATATGACGCTGCAGTTTAAATCACACAGGAACTCTGCAAATTAACAAACACAATTAAGTGATTTTTGTTCTGCCTCAGATTTAAGCGATAACTCTATGGTGCATTTTCACACTTCGGTTAGGTGAGAAACATCCCAAAATGCCAGGGTAACCCAACAAACAAAGTGTAGTGCTTATATAAAACTGTAGCTTTACTAAAGGCAGCTTTTGACATACATGTAAAACTCGAGACATGATGATTCGTTACGAACGCCTTATTTTTTGCTGTAGAACATCAGGGAATAAAAAATAACATCGGACAATTTGTAAATCGTACACACAAAGACTTGTATAGCATTGTTGAGTTTGTTAAAGTCCCCTTCAATTCCCGTGATCAAATTCACAAGCATCGTCATTTTCTCCATGAACTATCAGAGCCCCATGTCATTTGTATGGATTTTATTAGATCATTATTTAGCTAATATTAAACTATATTCTATTTTTAAGCATTCATGGACCAATTTTAACTTTGCATATCATTCCGTACACAACTCTAGACTCACAGCTCCTACATCACAATATGAAAACACTCCAGTAAGGTCAATAATAAGTGGGAAACATATCTGACCCAAACATATTACAACAAACAATTGGATCTTGTTGTTGTGTGCTGTTTGCAGCATATTGTTGTGCGTTATTTGAGACGTCTTGTAGCCATAAATAGTAGTGGGTCTTGTGCAGCCATGGACATGAAAACGTGTTTTAAAAAAATCTGTCAGTATCAAACCATATTCGGTTCTATTTTCTGTGAGTTTAGGTTGGTAAATAACATTTCTACAATAACATTTTATTTATTATGGTATTGAAACAGGATCTGGGTCTGACAACTCCTACCTGACTTAAAAAAGAAAATAAAAAAGGAAAGTACATTGCTTTGGGTGACTAATAATTTTTTTGTTTTTACATTTTAACACCATTAACACCGTATACTGTTAACACAAACAAGGGAATATTTTAATGTGAATCCCCCACTTTTTGTGCGCAGTGTATTAAGCTTTAGCATCAATGATTTTAGGCTTTATTTATTGGTATTAAACATTCCCTTTTGCAGTGCATTTGGGACCCATGAGTGAATATTCCCAAAGATCAATGAAAGCCTGTTTAAACAATAATCTTTCTGATTCAGAAGTGATGCTGCGCCATGTTTGCATATGGACACACACCGCCGCCTCTCAGACCCCAGACACAATGTAGTGGGGGCTGGGGGTGTGAAAGCGCAGACAGACATTTCCAATAATGCATAATTGTGTTAACATTCCCGCATGTCTAATTAACCGGGTTACAGACGGTCTGTGTGTGTGTGTGTTTAGGGTGTCTGTGTGTGTGTAGGGTGGGTGGGAAGAGAAACGGAGAGAAGTAAGATGGTGAATTAATTCCCACTCTCAAGGCATGACTAGATTTGAACGCGGTCATGAGATTGCGATCACAAAAAAGGACAAAGACGTCGTGCCATGGACGTGCATATATGAAATAAATTGCACCTGCCAGATGGCAGAGCCTCTCTCCCACGTGCCGTGTTCTAATTGGGAGCTTAAAGCGAGGTGAGATTGTCCCTTCCTCATTCCTATCATTCTGTTAACCTCACATCAAGTGGAACCCCCCTGCCAACAGGACAGAACGAATCGGATATGAAAATAGAAGTGAAGCGTTTGTCGAGGGAAAGCAAGGCAGGGAGAGAGGGATGAGAAAGACGGGCATCGTCTCTGGAGGAGAAAACGGAAAAAAAAAGCTCATTTTCCACGGGCAGCTTCTGCAATTCAAATCCGCCAAAGCTAGCCAACGTGGCGTCGCCGCTCACGATTAGCTTTACCCTACCTGCTGGCTGGGCTGATCTTTTTTTTTTTTTTTTTTTCCTTTTTCCACCCTGTATTTTTCTCTCTTCTGGCCTCCACAAAATGTCAAGTTAATTTCCTGGGTGGTATGAGCTACACCTTGCCATGCACCTCATATGTGTGAGGTTTGTGTGTACCTGCGCTCATGTGCATGTGTGTCTGCGTGTGTTGGGGGAAGGGAGAAGGAATGGAGGTTGATAGAGCTAGGAAGGAGCACGCCAGTGTGTATGCATGGGTGTCAGGATATGTATGCGCACACTCCTCTATGCGACGAGGCGAGTGTATATTCATATGACCTAAGTGACAGTGTGCTGGGGGTTGCTTGGTACATTTCGCTTTTGTGGGTCTGTTGGTGATCGCCGCACAGGACCGGCACAAGCTCCAGATCTCTACGCCATGCACAATATGACGGATATAAGAAGGGATTTTTACATGCTCATTTTTGGATGGTGAGAGACGATGGTGAAACACATAGCAAGGTCATGAGCTGAAAGGTTAGGCCTATTCAGAGATGAAGGAGCTTTACACTGTGCAGTGTGTGTTTTTTTTTTTTATTTATAGCCTCTAATTTGCACGCAGACAGATATTTGACTCATCTTGTGAGTGCAAAGGTAGCGCTTATGCAATATCTTCATATATAGCACTGTCATTTTTTATTCATCGTATTACTAATAATATACTGTACATAGGTAATTGACTATGTTAATGGTAATACAAATTAATATAGAAATGATACTAACATATTGTAGCTCTGGTGACTCAGCTTGGGCCTGGGTTTTAATTCCACTTAAGGTGTACAGGGTAGCCAGATAAATGGGGAGGGATTGCATCAGGAAGGGAATCTAGCATTAAAAAAAGTAGCCAAATGTTATATTATTAGCCATTATTTTACCACATTTTCACTTTAAAGGTCTATGCATATAACGCAATATATTTATTTATTAGTATATTTATATATATATATGTGTGTGTGTTTATATGCATTCAGGACGTTATTGCAATACAGCCAGAATTGGTTGGTACTTAAAGGTATTAGTTTTAGGTATTATTTAGTGTGGCCTCCCCTTACACTCGAGCAATAGCTGCATTTGCATCTGGCAGCTTTATTTATTGCATTGCTGAAGCAATCTCTTATCTAGTCTCTTTGACTTCTAAAATGCAGACCAAAAATGTATAAATGTTAAAATTATATATCACATATATCTTCTTTATAAATCCACATCCTGCCCAGTCCTTCCTAAAATCAAACCGAAATCAAATAAAATCAGCATTTGCGTTTATTTGGCCTGTTCTTTCTTCCTGTCATGATAAAAAAAATGAATGTATTAACTTTAAATGTATGAACTATAATTCTTACATTCTTAGGTACTCCGTTAATAGATGTATAGGCCTGTGTATTTTTTTTAACTCTAGACTTAAAATGTCTGATGAATTCCTTCAAAACGAGCATACATATTGCAGCATAATTTGACACAGTACACATTTGATAACCTGATTAGAACATGGCCTTGGACATAAAAAAGCATGTCATGTGATTGACCCCCATGCAGGATGAACTCTGTATACTGTAGCGTTTTGGCTCTAATTTAAAACGTTTATAACTGAATGCAGTAAAAAGATGTCCTTGTCTGTGTGGCTGTAGCTAAGAGCTGCAGGTTGTTTAAAATAAATACTGTTTTCTTTAACTGGAGGTTACGAGCACTATGTAACTTAACAATAGTACACATTTGCTTCAAAGCTTTCAATCAATGTTTGGTATTTTTATTCAATTTTCCAGGTGTGTGCATGTGAATTTAAGCCCTGAGCTTTTGTTCTGACTGTTTTTTTTTAGTATTATTTGAGCCTTATGTGATTTTGATTTCCATAGCTGTGAGATGCCATTTCCAGGCAAAAAAAAAAAAAAAAGCGTTTAACTTGCACAACCCTATTATTCATGTAACACTCTCAGAAAAGTCCTTTCATTCTGCGAGGTGCCTCCTCTTGTTCTGCACGGTGCTAGTATTGTGTATACGTAATTTCGTATGCCTATCATCGTAGTGTGTGCATGTGTGTACGTGGGTGTGTATCTGTAGTGAAGGTGGGCACAAACATATTCTGTTATAATGTGAAGAAAAAGATAATGTATGTGTCACTCTTGCTTACACTGATCTATGCCTCTGCCCTACAACTGTCACATCCTATAAACCCCAAAATTACATCGGCCCCTCCCAATTAGGCATATTCATGAAGCTGCTTTGCATACGACGGGTAGCCAATTGGGCAGCGCCAGGGGTAGAGTGGTGAGGATATGTGACAGCATGTAGGAGTGGGAACTCACACATGCAAATCCACCCTGTTCCCAAGTCAGTAGCAGTACGTTTAGTATCATATTTTAATAATAAAATCAGTCAATAAAGATGATGATGATGATTATTATTATTCATATTAATATTATTCTTATTTTAAGTAGAAGTAGAAGTATATAGGAAAGATTACGGCAGTAATTACAGCATCCTGTGCCAAATCTAAAATAATCTGTAGATAGTCTAGTGTGGCGGCCTTTAAAGGAAGCAGCATAAAATAATTTTTTACAATATATGCAAGTGATCTTTCCATTTATCTATTATTGCAATAACAGTAATAACAGTAATAATGACATATTCATTATGAATTAATACGCTGATGTTGATCGGCAAAATAATAATAATAATAATAGTAATCAATTATAATGATGATGATGATTATTATTATAATTATTATTATTATTATTATTTTTATTATGACTATATTAATTATTATTATTTGTTTCTTTTATTGGAATGTAATGAAATTATATAAATGTATAATAAAATATAATAACTAAATATAATTAAATTATATATATATATATATGTGTGTGTGTGTGTGTGTATGTATATACATAATTTATATATATAAAATTAAGAGATATTTGAAAATGTCCCGTAGAGAAATGTTTTTTTTTATTTGACATATTTTGTGTGAGCTGTGTAGAACTTATTATTAAATATTACATAATATAAATTATGAAATACATTAGCATTTCATTAGCTACCAGTTTGAGCAGCAGCACATTGCCAGTTTTCTTCTTTACCCCCTGCAGTGATATAGCATGCATGTAGAGCATAGCAGGTGTGCAAATGGGAAATTCCAGGCTTCTGCATAGGTGATGAATGAGAAAGGGTGAAAATGTGAGATGAGGAGTAAAGTGAGCAGTGAAGAGTTTAGTCCATATAGGCAGGAAGGTACCGAAATGTTGCCATGAGCGCGTTGCCTTCCCTCGTGGCCCTGAATGGCCGTCTTTGTGCTGCGTGCATGGTGCAGCCCCAATCAGGAATCCTCCAATTCATTAACATCCGGATCTGAGAGACACCATGGCTTGGGTAAACAGCCACTATTCTCCACCCAGGGTTCCAAAACAAGGGGGCAACAATGGTACCATTGTTCTGCCACCACTCATTAGGGGGGAGTACGAAGGGAAGGAACCTGGGGTGGGGTATATGTGCATGCGTGGGAGTGTGTGAGAGCCAGCGAAACTCTGAGGCAGGGAGGCCACTTTCACATGATCCCATTACCGTGGACCGACTCCTACTGCATCCTCCATGCTAGCTGCAGACACTGAGAGAGAGAGAAAGAAAGAAAGAGAGGAGAGAGAGAGCGAGACTGTCATAGCATCTTTACATCAAACCCTATCTGCAAGGGAGAGCAGGAGAAAGGGAGGTGGTGGGCGCGAGAAAGAAAGAGCATGCTTTGTACTTCATTAACATAGGCGAAGAAGAAAAACACAATAGAATACATTACATCCTTGTTAGCAAGAAGCAATCAATTAGCAGGTTTAGTGCGGTTCCTGTCTTTTGGCTGGGTTAGCAGTGTCATTATGCTGGATTTCTGGCGCACACCAAACAAATTAGTCTGGGTAAATATCTTTAAACCCAAAGTAAGACACGAACAGGAAACACCAGCAAACGAAAGCTCTTCAAATCTGCAAATCCGTCGACTGTCTGCGGATATGTTAAATCATATATGACATTTTAGGAAGCCATTTTGTTAATGGCACAGGAATGCACTTACAAACCTTGGAATCACTTAGGAGCGAGCTTTTTTTCAAGGTTCGACCCCCTTCACCACCACCACCCACTGTTGCTACTGGAAATAGCTCTTGCTTTGACAAAATGAAAGTCGTGGACATGTAGAGTCTGTGAGTGACAATGGCAATTGCATACGAAATGGTTACCCCCTGTCCCCTTCAGAGATTTATATGCGCTGTTAGCGGCGGATCTTCTGTTCTTCTGATGCTTTTCTGTACTCAGGAAACCGGCCTGATAATGGCCACAGTAGGTGCGCAAAATGGCAGGCCACTCAATGGGCGAGACAGATAAGTTCTGTCTGGAATTTCTCTAATTGTGCACCATCATGACAACGAGCTTAGCTGCTTTTATACTTTTATGATGCGGATAAGGCAACATAAGCTGTATCCCTTAGTATCCTTGTAATTACATAGTAATTACAACGTAATTACATTGTAAAACACGTAGAGTGCTGACACAAAAGAATGAGCAATATATTGTGTATATGTGGGTTCAATAGGTTGGTTTGTTTAGTAATTTCTTCTCCTGTCTTGCAATACTCATAAGTATTGCAAGAAACACAAGAGCTCAAGAAACACAGTCCTTACTATTGATAATTAAGAATAAACAGTTAAAGGCTGTCATACAGTTTCTAAAACATCACATTCCAGATTCTGGTCTAAACTTACTTCACTATATCTAAATAGACAACATGTGCCGTTGTGTTTGAGAGTTTGTAACACGTACACACCTAATTAATATAACACCATATGAAGGTTAACATATATGAGGATATGAGGATAGTGTACTCTTGAGCTCCATGCAAACCATTTGTACTTGAAAAACCATTTGAAAGAAGCACCACAGTCACACCAAGCCAAAACACTTTCATTCCAAATGCCAATATCCCTCCAAACTTCCAGTTGCTTTCACACAAGACCATTTCCGATGAAATATTTGGTGTTAAGAGCAGAACCCTCGTCCTCGTATATCACACAAATCTCTGGAGTCTTTATGTTTTGTGCTGAATAGGATTCGCCTGTTTACCAGCACCCCCCCCCCTTCCCGCGCCTTTCATCTCCCCGCATATTCCAATCCATTGTCGCATTTAAAAGAGATGTGCAGGTACATTATCGGGCCCCTTATTAAATTCTAATAAAGAACGTGTATGCCGCGGTACTCAGCCAATTTCCAAATCCGTGCCAGGGGTCCGGACGGGCGCCTTATTCACACGTCCGGCCAACCTCTTCTGTTAATGGCATATAGCCGAGGTGACGAAATGCCACGAGCGAGAGAGTAATTAAAGTCGACCCACTGGCACACGCATTGGTGGATAGCAGTCAGGACAAGCGTTGAGCCATTCCTCTAAAACAGCATTAGCTGGACGGAATGTGAGGAAATCCGTGCACCTTGATGCGCCCTGTTTGAAGCAGAACAAAAGGACGCAGAAGGAGGGGAAGAGAGGAAATTGGAATGCAAGATGATAGAGGAATAGGCATGGGGCAGAATAAGGAGAAATGGCTTCTGATGCGATCCCCGCCATCATCCATAGCAAAAGGCTCTGAAAGGCTAAATTGGCACTCTAATAGAGGGGCTTCTAGGCAACCTCGCACAATGTACTGTACAAGCAGTAGTGCATATGTGTGCGCATGTCTCTGCATCTTGATGGCAGGTCGTTTTAACGCTCACCCAGTTGAAAGCTGGATGAAAATCTTCAATATTTAATACAGAGCGAGCGTGTGCACTGAGGAGAGGGGGGTGTTCTAATAATTATTTGTGACAGAAGGCTATGTGTGTTGGATCAGGCGGCTGAATGGAGGGCAGTATGAGGGATCCTTCACCGCCTCCCTGAAACGCCAAAAGTGGAACACCAGAGGCTATTGCTGAGCTGATACCTATTAGTTCATACTGGATCATCTCAAGAAAATGTTGGGGTTACCATGAACTGGTTCTATTATTAGCATGTATTTGGGTCACGTGATAAAAAATAAGGTAATTTGCAAAGTAATTCAAAGGTTAATTTAAATGCAAACAACAATCCAAACCGTTTTCAATATTTAATGTAATATAATCAGGTTGAAATCATGTCCAGTAATGGATTTATGGTGCTCATGGTGGGACCAGGGAATCAGAAACACACAAGAATGTAGCCTGTATTCACTATTATGGTTCATCTGAGAGTAACCAATCCACATTCTGAATGTTTTCACAAAGGCAATGACAAAAAATGATGACTGAACCATGAACACACACAAAACCACCTGGTTCATTACGTTTTTTAGGTAGGTGCCTTTAATGAACAGCCCAGGCCCAGGGTACATCACACTCCCACCACAAGCTCATCCTCTTCCCACACTGCATCCTTGTACCATCACTTCCCATGGTAAATGTGTTACGGCTTGTGGGTGCAAGCACAATAAAACCTGCCTATCTTACAGCTAAAACCCAATACCAAAGTAAACACATACTAGAAAGTAAAAACAAATTCATTTAACAGGACTGAGGTCAGGGCAGAGGGGCGAGAGAGAAACCGAGAACCCAGACGGAGGCAGTGGCAGGTAGGGACGAATGACAAACGGCAAAGTATGGAAAACAAGCACAGGTCCAGGACAGAACCAGCAGATGAATAGTCTAGGTTCTAGAGTCCAGCTGCAGCAAAACTTCCAGTGAGGAAACAGAGTTTGGGCGGTACGAACAGAGACTAACCAAACTCTAAAAAGCCGGAGCTGACGTCATCTCACAGCAGTGCTTTATGGCAGAGTTCATCAGGGTTGAACTTGCTGAAGGTGTAGCAATCAGGCTGTGGATATGAGGCAATGAAATCTTTCTACAGGGATTTGAACACAACAAACATCTTTCAGCAAGTGTCCAATACCTCAGGTGAATTTCTGTAGGGTTTAAATACCTTCAGTATGCTTCTCCAAGGGTATTAATGTTGCATGGCTTTATATACACTGCTAACAAAAATGTAAACATTTTGAAATCTCCCCTAATGAAATATCCCCAGACTTAGCAGTTAAGGTATGGGATGTGGTCCAGAGGGTCCAGGGTTCAAATCCAATCTCTGACTAGATACTACTGTTGGGTAATTGAGCAAGACCCTAAACCCAGTTGGTTGGATTATAAGACTTTATCATGCTGGATTAAGATCTATGTAAAAAATTTATGTAAGTACAATCTGTAGAGTGATTTTTTTCTGTAACCCCTTTCACACTCAGATCATTGTCTAAAACCAGGACATGAAATCGGTTAAACTTGTAGTGTTCACACATTTGTCTTTTACATCCAATTTCACAAAGCAAAATACAGCCACAGGTTTTAATTTAATTTAATTTTCATTTTTCCTGTGTGTTCTGAAAGGAATTCATTGTTGATTCGTTCAAAATGTGTGCACAACAGCAGTGGAGTTCGTTCTAAGATTCAAAGGAGTTCATTTTCATCCTAAAAGTGACGTCTCCTGAAGGTCAATTTCAAAGCAATTTGACAGTGCTGTTGCCTTTAAAATTTCCTTCCCTTGTTTCTTTGTGCCTTTGTGTGAGTCAAATCCGATCATTCATTAGTAAGAATTTCTACTAGGTTTCATCCTTAAAACTCTCCCCTGCAAGCTGCATTCACAAACAACTCACGTCTGCGAAATTAATGGGTACGAGCATGTGCCAAGAGGGCCCCGAGTGTGTAACCTTATAACGTTTTAACACATTTTTAATGTAGTATGGCACTCACCCAAGCTCTTTAGTCCAAACTGCTTAGATCATTGATTTATCAGTGGTGAATCGTTATCATTTCTCACTAGGCCGATTGAGTGAACTAGGGCTTCCAGGATTTGTTGGTGCTTCTAAGTGGATGGCTTTGCTTAGAAAGGTGCTATTATTAACTGGATGATTGTATGCAGGATTGGCAGTGATGGAACGAGGGCAGGACTGAGAGTACATCCATGCACACACAGAAATCTTGAATCCATGGGAATGGAGGCTGCTGAGGTTCAAGGTCAAAGGCAGAATAGAGGAGCCTGGGGCTGCATTGTCAGACTTACCCCACACCCACCACTCATCATACTTGCAGCCCTCAACACACACACTCCTACATATCACCGAAGACAAGTCGCACCTCATGGCAAACCACTTTCCACATAGTCTGCACCAAAGGACCTAGTGGAGCTTTGTGCATGTGTAGGAGGGTGGATGCTGCTTTGCATAGTTTTATCCTGATCTTTTGACCTACCAGAGCATTAAAATCTGTATCTTGTATATAAATACTACAACAATGTTATAAAACTGTGTTCATAAGAAAAGATGGTTAGCTAACTGGCAGGCTAGCTGTGGGAAATTATATAAGCCCCAGCTGGTTAAAAGAGAAACCACAGCTAGTCCTGATGATTGAGGCTGTGATTAGCTCCTTTGTTGGAGGTCTTTTGAGCTTCATTGGTTTCAGAGAAAGGGTTGTCTGATGAGTCCATCCAAGCTTGGCTGAAACTTTGTAGGGAAGACAAACTAAGTTGTGGTGGTCCCCCCTGTGTGGGACTCTGCATCAGAGTGATACAGATCGCTGGCACATATGGTCACCCGCTTTCAGGAGCCCACAAAGCACTTTCACATGTACTTCTTCTTTATGTACACTTGAAAGAGTGCTTTGTGAGGTCACATGCAACAATATGCACATCTACCATCAACAGCATTCCTAATAATGCAGCATTTTTAATTTATGAAACAGCACAAGAGAGCATTTTGAGAGGATATGCAGGTGGTGAGAGACAATCAAATGAGTAGTACTTACAATAGGACAGGCACATTCATGTAAGGAAACCGGTTATAAGCAAAAGAAAGTCATCCACACAAACACGAGTAGCTTACACAAGAAAGCCTTTAAATACCTCAATTCACACACACACACACACACACACACACACACACACACACACACACACACACACACACACACACACACACACACACACCAATACTGTATTATTATTATTATTATTATTATTATTAGCAGTAGTAGTAGTAATAGTAGTAGTAGTAGTAGTGTTGTTGTTGTTATTATTATTAATATTATTATTAATATTATTATTATTATTGTTGTTGTTGTTGTACTTATTATTAAATCTATAGGAGCTATTTGTTGAAATTATTATTATTATTATTATTATTATTATTATTGTTATTATTATTATTATTATTGTTGTTGTTGTTGTTGTTGTTGTACTTATTACTGAATCTTTTATCTGAATCTATTTATTGTTCTATTATTATCGATCTATTATTTTTATTTTTATTACTAATATTACCAATATTACTATTATTATTATTATTATTATTATTATTATTATTATTATTATTATTATTATTATTGTTGTTGTTGTTGTTGTGGTTGTTGTACTTATTGTTGAATCTTTAGGAGCTCTAGGGAGATCCTTCTCAGTTCTATAACATATGTATTAGGACCAAGCCATTTCCCCTGGACATTGTTCAGCCCTGTGAGAATCCCAAGTTTAAGGGCCTGAGTCTAATTGCTTCCGTCAGTTTGAGAGCATCCCAGCATCATTGTGCAGTTCCCTCCACCCAGAACCCAGTAACTGATCTGGGCTCCAGAGAATGGACCCACTTTGTAGCCACCCAGCAGGCTCGAGCCACATCCATTTCCAAACTGTCATGCATAACAACTTTATTGTGGCCCAAATTGGAGCTGAAAGCAAACAATTGGGCGAAGGAGAAGCAGAGCAAAACATCTGTTGAAAAACAAAGCCAGCATTTCTGTAAGCCTTAGCAAAGTAGTTCAGATCAATTAAGAATATTTTTTACACTTGTCTGGGGGGTATGGTTTCATCATTGCAGGTTTTTTGGAACACAGATAAACTGAAACAACCACAGACTGATTGTGAAATCTTTACATCCGTACACCATGTTCTTGCATTCTGAGCAAAATAAGATTATAGGTACAGCTCTTAATGAATATTTCTAAGTAATGTGTTTTTAATTGACAACACCCCCTACACACCCCACGAAGCACTTTCCCATGGAATTCTTATTTATTTACACTTCAAAGAGTGTTGGATGAGGTCACATGCAACAATACGCACGTCTACCATCAACAGCATCCCTAATAAGAGAGCATTTTTAATTTATAATAATAACAATAATTCTAGAAAATAAAGTAATGTAACCTGATCCTTTTCTTTGGATGAAATTGCATTGATAGGATCACAAACAGCACAGATGAAACAAAGACTCAACATGTGAATGTGATCCAGTTTATATAGGATATACAGGTGGTGAGAGACAATCAAATGAGTAATACTTACAATAGGACAAGCGCATACACTTAAGAAAACCATTTACATGTTGGTACAAATAAGCAGAGGAAAGTCATCCGCCCACATTTGTCTGGAGCACGTTCTTGTCATCCACCAGCTCCAGCACACCAGTGCTCCAGGATCCAATGGATGATCCCATGCTTCAGCTCAAGCTAGTGCTTGGTGATCCCAGGTTTGAGTGTTGCTAAAAGCCAAGGTCCTGAAAAACAGAACTTTTGTTGATGTTGCTCCAGTTGTGATATTGATGTTGCTCCAGAGTGTAGTCATTGGTAGTGAGGTTTGAAACTTCAAAAAGAAAAGGAGTGCATAATATGTGCACTGCGTGGTGTTGTTCTGTGGACTGGTGTGATTTATGAGCAGGTGTTGTTCCTAGACATTTTCATTTCACAATAACATCACATGCAGTTGAACTGACTCAGTAAACAGAGCCACATCGAACACCACTGATCTGTTTAGCACCACCCATTCTGCCGAGACTTTATCTCTTTGTGGAGATTAGATGGACGCATGGACGGACGGATGCTTTTATGCAATTTTTGGGAAAAAAGTGGGTGGAAATGATTTAGAAAAGTAGACTGATTAGAAAAATATACGCATACTAAAACACACCTCCTGATTTTTACCTTGTCTGATTATAAAATTATAAAAGTCACAGAACATATTCTGACATCCATCAATGTCAAGTTCAAGTTCAGTATGAAGACTGAGCAACCCCTCCTCTTAAATCCCATCTTGTCTAAAGCTGAACTCCATCTCAGAGGAGCACAAAAATTCCCAGTGGATAACCTGCTGTGGGAGCTGCCATGTGGAGTTTCTTTGGTCAGTGTCATGGCTAGCCACAATCCAGAGGATTTAGGACTGGTATTAAACCTTCCTCTGGGACTGGCCTATTTCTGGCCCTGCCTCTTTATTTCTGATCTCATCCATTTAATCATTTTTGTTCCTTTTCAAACAATATCACTAATAAAAATGTATGTAGCTCTACTTGAGGATGCAACTTTGACCATCACTGTGTGAGCTGAGATTAGTCCATAATGGCCCATGCTAGAGAAGCGCTAGCCCACACCTCTGAGAGCCTCAACAAAAGGCCATCTCTGTCCATTGTGTGCCCTGTTTTTCCCATGAGAGGCCCGTATGGCTGAAAAGGGAGTGTATCAGTTTCTCCTGACATGGATGTTTATTCATTCTGTGGCCGACCGTGCTTCCAGCTCAAAAAGGATTCACCTTACAGTTTTTGATGTGTATGACACACAAAAAACACAGACACACATTTTCTGGTGAGTGGGGCACCAGTTATGGGAGAATGCAGGTGAAAATAAAATACACTGGCATAAGGAGTTCTAGGCATGCTGCATTGCCCATTACGGCACTGGCAGTGCAGGTCAGGCGTGTTCCTGCCACACTTAATAATTGCAAATTGAGTTCAGTGAGGAATAAACCAAAGATTTATCTGGTAGGACATGGCTGAGACACAAACTGTAAATCAGATCAGTCAGTTGTTTGTCTGGTTCCATTCTGGTTCAGGCAGGTTTGATTTATTGGCACGACCACTGTGTAAGGGGTAAAAGCTGTTTTGGGAAATAATACTAAAACCTCCATGTTTCCACTTGTAGTCCACTTTATCAGTTCCACTTACCATATAGAAGCACTTTGTAGTTCTATAATTATTAGTAATTATTCTATAGTTACTCTGCATATTTTTGAAACTCCCTTTACTCTGTTCTCTGGACTGAAAAGAGTCCTCCAACCAAAGATCCTGTGTGCACTGGTGAAGGATTGAAGGATGACTAACACAAACTGTGCAACAACAGATGAGCTACTGTTGCTGACGTTACATCTACAAAGTGTCACTGCAGTGCTGAGAATGATCCGCCACCCAAATAGTAGATGATCAGTGCTGGTCCTGTGGGGGTCCTGACCATTAAAGAGAGAACAAAGTAAAGTTGTCCTAGTGTCCTTGCGAGTTTCCACTTCATACCCCATTTTGTTCCATCTTTTCAATTGATGGTGTTGTGCCACAATCTCAAGGAGACATAAGATGGTGGTTATTGTAGTTACTGCAGTATTTGTAGATTAGTTAGAAGAAGTAATACTGTGTGTTTTATATCAAGACACTGCCTGCCATGATTGTTTAATGCAGTGCTCAAAATAGCTTTGGGAGAAAGCGAGAAGGGCTAGATCACAAATGAAAAATACTCAGTCTATTTAATGTATAAAGAGATCACTGAATAAGAAAAAATGAACCAGAAAATTACTAATAACCCATCGGCGACTAATTGATTTTGTATTTTCTATTTGCAAATACAGTTTGGTATTAACTGTGAGAAAAAGGCATTCGAGCAATTTGTGTAAATACGGAAAATGTACATATTTTTTAAATTTTGACCATCCCGTGCCTGTACTGTATCCTGATCTTAACCACATCCATTTACCCTTGTAGTCAAATGTGTCTGGTCAGCCAGACTGGAAATTACATCACAAGTTATATGGAAATCTAAAACATGCTACATTAAAATGTCTTTTGAGCTGATTAAAGGAACTAGCTCCTGTTTTTACGAGTTATGATGTTGTTGGTTGGTTGTAATTCAATTTGGTAATAATAATGATATATGCATTGACTCTAATTTGGATTACAAATATCTTAAAAATCTGTTTTACATTTACTCCTGCAGTTGGCTTTTTCCTATCCAGGTACTGTACATTCAATGATATATGAAACGACCTTGTTCATATGCAATCATCGCTACAGCACAATAAAATAGACCAATTTAGTAAAATAGTGATGGACAAGAAGCAAAAAAAGAACATTTAGATGTGCAAATAGAAAAGAGAAAAGAATAACTGGCATTTTAGTCAGCTAATGTGATTTGGCTGTGGCCAGGCTAACGGTACAGTCAATTTGACCTTTGAAAGCATCAAAGTTTGCCTTGTAAATATTTTGTGGTTGCTAGAAATGAACAGGATTACATTTTGAAAAACAACAAAAAAAATTCATTTATAATCAAAATCCTGGTGGATCCATGAAAAAATTAATTGTTACATGTGACCATTCCTACATAAAACCCAAAGAGTTAGTCCATTATTAGTAACATAAACATGTGGTAACAAGCCTTAGAATAAGTAACCATTCATTCCTTATTTTCATTATATGTTAATATCATAACATAGTTTTGGGGATAACTTTAACACAGCATGCCAGTCTCACTCTGGAGAGTGGCCTCGTCGTCTAACCCATCGTTCTTGACCCTGTGTGAGACAATCAACAGAACTTGATAACCTGACTGCCATGCTGAGACTCACCTTTGAAAGGGTTCCATTGTCAGGATGTAACGGGATGCCACTGAAGCTTGCTTGAGCCACAGTTTTGTGTCTGAAAAGGTTTATTTCTTTATTTATTTTCTATTTTTCTGTTCTCTCACAATACAGCATCTGCTTAGAAGGTCATTGGGCACTTTTTTATTTATAAACTTTCATGCTAAGTGATGTATTTTTATGTATTTTATCAATTAAATGACATGTCTTCGAAAAAGTGATTGTTTGGTGTTGTGAATTTTTTTGTGGATTTTGGACCTTGCTTAGGGACCCGACTGTGGCAGAGTTGGGATTTGAACTTTGAACCTTCTGGTCTACTGCCCATTATTTTACCCTCTAAGGCATCACAGTCCTCATTGATTTACCAGTTTCTACAATTATACTGTACTGAATCTAAATGTGACTGGAAATACTTTTAATAACAGCCTAGCCTTAGCATGCTAAGTACTAACACCCATTGTAAAAATTATAACAGTCAGCAGCTACAGTTTTTATTAATGCAGTCATTACCATAAAAAGCTGGTCCAGCCTGGTTTTGATTGGTTACTGGTCTATAGCTAAAGCTTGCTGTTTATACTGGTAAACTGGCACAGTTTTCTGGTTGACCCAACATGGCGTCATGCCAGCATCTCATGCTAATGACTGGCATTCAAGCGTCTAAAAGACAACATTTGCTTTTCTTTGCTGGATTTGTTTAGCAGGATGAATTACGTACTTTTTTAAATCAAGGAGGGGGAGACTATCAGTAAATAGAAGAAAAGTCTTAATTTCCTAACTTTTCTCTAGATTTAGTGACTTTTCAGTGAGTGGCGACAAATCTAGAGACTTTCGGTACAAACCTCATACAAAGGCTTATTTGTAAATATGAATAAGGTTTGCTTGGTTTATCCTGTATGACAGTAAAAAAGAAACAACAATACATGAACTTAGAGCATTACGTCATTTAGCCACATTTAATGACTTTTAAAGCAAACTTAGATATTTTCCTGTCAGAAAATTTGGCATTTAAAATGTGTCATAAATATTTAACAGTGTCCAAAAACCTAACAACACTTGTAGATTCCTAGTAATTAGTGATTCTCTATCCAGATAAATTTGAAATATAATATAGCTTAATGGCTGTGTCTCAAACTACATCTACAGTAACTGTGGCGTTCTAAATATTAGGTCAGATTATTACAGTACACAGTGGTTGTGTTATTGTTTTAACACTCCATGAGGTATGTAGCATGATTTGAGACACAACTCTGTATAGCATAGCTAAGTTAGCTGACTGGCTAGCAAATGGTGCCTCAAAATAAGTTGGAATTTCTGTATTAAAGTCTTGATATTTGATTAAGCACTATAACATTGCTTTGGCTTATTTGACTGAATTAATCCATGCTATTTAGTTAGACTTTAGCTATTTAAAAATCACAGTTTTCAGTGGGGCTTTTAAGGTGACAAGTGAAAATTAGCATAGATTTAGAGGCTGAGATGTTCATTTGTACGGCAAGTTGGAAGGTAACTCTTTTAAATTATTCAAAATCATTACTATTTGGCACAAGCTCGTGTTTTCAGCTGTTAGCGTTTGGCTAATTGTATTTGATTATTACCTAATCTGTCGTCTTTAAACTGAATGGAGCCATTTCCATGCTAGCCTAGTGAAGCTTATCCGCATATTTGTCTGCGGAGTAACCAGGTTTCACAGCAGGCGTGTCAAGTGGCAGACTTGTCTGAAACAAAATCATGGTTTTTAGTGTGAAAGCAAAGAGCCTGGTGTCTCTTAGCCCGAGTGTGAGCGAACTGTCAGGAATCACATTTTAGTGGCTTGTTCAGGTCACGCTAGGAGAGCAGCTTCATGTTCTCTCCCTCGCCTTTCTCTTCCAGTGTTTGTCTTGCTATTCCTATTAAACTCCTGCAGTCATTTTGGCAAACACGTGTTTGCTTTCTCCAGATAAAATCGCCCGATTGGCAGGTGCCCTTGCCGGATGCTCCTGGTTTGTAATTGGGTCAGTTCAGTTACACCCATTATGAGCGCTTAAATAAATATGTCCAGTACGACACTGCAGGTTTTTTTATGGGTGGTTATTTTATCGCTGATAAAAAAATATCATGTCTCTTCCTTTACTAGTGTTTCATAATCAAAAATGAAATGGACTTTAGCTAACGAATGTCTTATGTTATGACCGTATTGCCAAATCATTAGCTATCCTTCTTTTAATGAACGTCCCCCACCTTGGCCATTTGCTAGGCATTCATAGCTCGCATTAGCCCTGTCCGCTCTGCTTGATGTTTCATTGCCATGGACGACAGACATGCAAATTGCGACGTCGCATTATGCGAGCTCTTTTTGTCTGGCCGGCTTGCGCGGGGAGATTTCAGTGTAGCCATCTGTGGTCTCCTGCTTTCTAAACGTGAGAAACTGGACACATTTGCATAAGAATAATTGACACTTCAAATTAACCCACCAATCACAGAGGATTATTTTTAGTGTATGCGTTGAATGGCGCTGCCATGTTTCAAAAGGGAGGGAAAGAGGACCGGGCATTGGCGTGAACGGTAAACCTTTAGGTTTGTCACATTTTTCCTCCATGTCTCCCTGTGGCTGGCTTTCAAACAGAATGCAATGAATATTACTTTAGGTAAAGCTTAGCTTTTAGGTATTCTGAAAAGGCCTGTACTCCTAAATAATTGACAACAAGAAGTATGTAACTGTCTCTGAGTCATGCATGTATCCTCTACGGTGCTTGTAAGTGCTAGAGCATGTGACCTGTTTTTGTAGACACAGCAGCACAGACTACATATTTTATAATGGCTAATGAAAATAATCATTCTTGGATGAACTGCAGAACTCTACAGGTCCCCGAATACCCAAATTCAGACACATACACACCAAATACACACCCGAAATGAAACCCTGAGCCTAAAACACATTCAAAGTACTCCTTCAACTGTGTGTGCTTTTTGTTTCTCTTTTTTATAACAGGCAACCCACATCATGTCAAATAACCATTAATTAGGGTAGTTTTTACCTTATGGTTACCATGAATTGCACACCTACCCAAATACATGATAGGTTTCATTATAACCTTACTCCTGTCACAAATAACCATTGATATGTGACGTGCTTGTGATGTCAAACAAACAAACAAACCAACAGAAAATCTCCTGAAAAAGGACAATATTTCAGCTTCCTGGGTTAGTAACTATACTACGTATTGTGTGTGTGTGTGTGTGTGTGTGTGTGGTTTATTCACATGCATTCACCAAAATGCAAGGACTCACCCATATCTTGCAGTGTGGTAGAGCAAAGGTTTATCCAGATCTCCATGGAAACGATCCAACGTGCCAAGCTGATACCAAGCTAGAGGTGCCCAGGGCAGAGCGAGCAAAGAAAGAGATTTGAGTGGGGTTCCCAGGGTCTTTGTTACAGTACATCATCCACATTAGAACTAAGAACTAAAAACTCTACCAAAGGGTGGTTTTTAAGGACTGTTTGTTTGATCGATTTAACATTGTTTCTTCAAAGCTAGTTACACTCAAATCGCGACAATTTGCAGTCATCAAATAACCTAATGCATATCTTTGGAGTGTGTGAGGAAACACAGGCAAACTCACAAAGATATGGGGAGAACATGCAAACTATACATAGAAAGGACCCAGTCCACTCCACCCGGGGAGCTTTTATGGATCAATTTGACCCAGTGATAAATCTTTTCATATGTTATCACAGTCATTGTCTCTTCTTAGTCAAAGCAGTTGACTGGTTTCTTACTGGTAACTAAAACAGGCACAATAATAATGGAGTAGATATAAATTTAAAAAAAATTTTTTTAATCCAGAGCCACGACTGCTCGCCCAATACAAAGTAAAAAAGGAAAATAACATGCCAACCCCAGTTTAATACACGTATTTCTCATGTACCTTTTGAGTCCTTCCAAGGTTTCTTTCTTCTAACTTTTGTGGAGTTTTTCCTTTTCGCTGTTGCCCTAGCCTTAGTAACCAAATTTGGTTTTG
Organism: Parotocinclus spilosoma; assembly: GCA_033117975.1. Classification (NCBI taxonomy): domain Eukaryota; kingdom Metazoa; phylum Chordata; class Actinopteri; order Siluriformes; family Loricariidae; genus Parotocinclus; species Parotocinclus spilosoma. Next base: position 2,813,387 of record JAVSBV010000079.1, on the reverse strand, counting down.
GTCTTAAATAATCTAAAATAATAATATTTAATAATAATAGTAATGCTACTATTAGACTGTCAAAAACGCTATACAGTAGAATTAGATGTGATTATGAATTAATCCAGTTTAGGGATGTGTGGGACTGGCCCATGAGTGCACAGGAACCATCCCTTTACAAACACCAGTACATCGCAGGGCACATACACACACCCACTGGCTCACACGGGTACACTGGAGACACCGATTGACTTAACGACCCATCTATGGAACGTGGAAGGAATCCAGAATAACCAGGAGAAGCTTCCAGAGACACGGTCTATACATACAGATTCCACGTAGACATGAGGCGACAGCGCTAACCGCTGCACCGCCGTGCCACCCATCTCACATTCAGCCAGATCCAATATTTATTTTACTTGGACATCATTACCAGCACATTTTAAGCAGCTAGGCTAGCAAGCTAAAATCTTTTCCTGTGTATTGAGTCAGGGATATGAGATAATAACCTATATATTTAAACTCTAAGCTAGCATGCTAATCCTTCGTGGATTCGGCAAATGATTTCAAATAATATTCAGCATTTTTACCTGTGTAAATTTGCAAATGAATCTCTTTCTATTGCTGTGTGGTTAGTACAAGGGTTTACACAGTATGCTCCATTTGCAAGTATACAGGTTAGCAAGCCAAATCTTGTGTGTTCAGCGAAAATCGGAGGCAATATCCCAAGTTAAATGACCTGCTGTTAGCGCCGTGAATTCAACTAAGAATTTGAGGTGCTAAACTATTTATGTCCACTAGCCAGCAAACTATAAAAATCTCCATGGTTTGTTTTCGAGCATCTAGATGTTAGCTAGCTAGTTTTCTATTTTTTTAACCATACAAGAGTCTATGTGGCTTCAGTTGTGAGTGTATTTTGACAGTATTTATTTAGACAGTGGTTTGAGATAAGAGCTTACATTTTCAAATCGCTAGCGTAATACATCTCGTGTTGCTCTTGTGTACTGATTTCCTCATCATTACTACAAACGAACTGGCCCAGTCCAGGGCACAACTGGACCTGGGTTACAAAAGCTAACCCACACACATTCACAGACACACAGTGCTCGAGACCATATTTCTATCCCAACTCCATGTACAAGCTAATGTAGCCCCTTTTCGCCAAGGGGTTGAAGGGGGAATGGAATGTGTGGTAAATGATTTATAATAGCTGAAACTGTTTCAGTGTACCTCAGCTGTGTGGGGAGATGCAGAATGCATGGCGCACTCCACTTTACTTCTATATTGTTAGATACGTGGTGAGAGCACGGCTTTATCTACTTCGACAAGAGATATCTGTGTGAGAGGAAAAGTAGGTCAAGATAGCCCAAGTTTAGGACGTTATATCTGATTCAGCTAGAAATATGGAGCCTTTCATCTGATGTGCTATTGTTTCTCCTTTTTCTAGGTGAGAAAAGATTGAAGATGAGGTCGAACCAGAGGTGGATTTCCCTCCACTCTTGAGATTAAAGGTTAGTATCTGCTTTATTCTCATTCATGCTAAAGGAGGTAGGCAGAGTACCATTAGAAAAATAATTAGATTCCACAGTCTGAAAGGCACATGAAGTAGAACAAGAGCTGCCTCTATGTACTTATGCGGTACTGCTCTAGCCTAGCGGTTAACGTACTGGACTGGACCTGATGGTCCAGGGTTTAAATCCCACCTGTGCCAAAGTTGCCCTTAACACAATTGCTTGAATTGTGAGACTGTATAAGTTGACGTCAGCTAAAGGCCATAAATGTACCTCTGCATGTTTAAAAAAATACCCTTGATGGTCCAGTGTGCCATGCTGGTTGTGCTGGTAAAATAGCACTGACTGGTTAATCAGCAAAAGCTGGTCGGTATATAAGGCTGACCAGCAAACCAGTGTTTAACATCCTGGTGAGCGACCATGCTGGCTTCCTCCCAGGAGTCATATTTGCACCCGGGTGCAAATAGCATTAGCCAGCCCATTTGTGAGTTTCCAAAAAGCTTTAGGAAAAGGGTGAGTAGAATTTAAAGCCTACACAAGAGCATTAACAATACCTTTCAGACAACTATGTGACATTTATGATGCTTTAATATTGTTAGCTAAGAGCTGTTGAAATAAATTGGCCCAAAACCGGCCAACTTAGCAGACTTGTTTTATGATTCGAATAGCATATGCTGAAAATTTCACTTCTGGGTGTAAACCAAATACATTTCCACTTACACCGGGGAGCAAATAGTTTGAGCATGCTTTACGAATGAACTCTTGAAAGTACACAAATATGGATAAATCTGTAATCAGCCAATTCAATTCTTACCTTACAAAATCAGTCCGTAAAGCCATTACGAAAATATTAGGCTGTCATTTGTAAAGGTTCCCAAACTTATAGAGGTTCCAAACTATTGCATGCTCAAACTGTCATTCTTTCCTGTTCTAGACGTATTACATCCGTAACCGGCCTCATAATCGGTCTGCTAGATTAAGTATGTCATATGGGTCATATTAACACATTACATTATTCTCTGATTAATTTTCTTAGGTGCTTCGCGAAGGCAGTCGATATGTTGCGGGCCTCAATACGCTATTCATTAGTAGCTATGTGAAGAAACAGCCATGCTAGCTAAATGGAGAGGACTACTTAGTGTAATGGATCCACTCAGCACTGAGTAAAAGCCCTGATTTGATCACAGAGGAGGATGTGTGCAATCTATGCTCACCTCCTGGGTCAAGTCAGGTGGCTTGGCTTATATAAGTGTCTGTGCGAGGTAATATAAAGTATGTGGAGAGTCTGACACAGGTCAAACGTATAGCTCTTATGCACATTGTGCTGAATCAGGACCAGGGAGACTGGGAAGAAACAACCAATAGATCAGGCCGCAATCGTGTAGCCCTTATAAGGCTCAGTACTGTATGTAGCTTTCGAGTTTGAGTTCCACCCTGAACAAGCAGTTACCTTACAGCTCCAGAAACCCCCGGTTTAATTGCTAAAATGGAGTTTGCATGTACTCGTTGTGTTTGCAGAAGTACCTACACCCTGGAGAACTGTGGGACTGTAGTAGCCTAGCGGTTAAGGTACTGGACTCTGGACCAGAAGGTCAAGGGTTCAAATCCCACCTCTGCCAAGCTTCCACAGTTGTGCCTATGAGCAAGGGCCACGATTGCTTTGATTGTAAGATTATATAAGTTGTAAGTCGTCTGCTAAATGCTGTAAATGTAAATGTAGAACACTAGCACTAGGTGCAGGTATAAGAGTTGTCCTGGATGGTAGTCAAGGCCAGCAGACCCAGGGAGTGTCCATCCCATTTACACTTACTTTAACGCATTTAGCAGAGCAACTTAGAGTTGGTACAATCCAAACTTGTGAGTTAAGGTCATTCTCATGGACCTAACAGTAGCAGCTTGGCTTCAACGACTAACGTGTAAGATGCCCAGTTTATCTGTTCTACTCTCCATTTATATAATCGAATATAATTTACATTAAACCAAAAATTGAGTGCTATTTAGACTAAAGAGGAACCATATAGGGTTTCCATACAGGAAAAGGTGGATAAGAGACACTCATTATCTGAATATTTTTTTATCCGTAGGTTTAAATCATTTCTTTTCTGAAGGGGAGTTGCCTGTACTTTCATTACAGCAACTACAAAGCTGCAAATGGACCAGTGCACATTTAAGGCAGGGCATAAAACAAGACTGGGTTTCAAAATGTGACAGCAGACCTCAAATAGCATATTGGTAGATATTTACTCAAATAACTAACCTGTTGTATTATTTTAATAACAATCTAAAATGTTTAATCTTTAAACAGATCTAGGAGTACAGACTACTTTGGTGTTGGTGGGTCATGTGAATCTAACAAATAACAAATACAAAACATGAACATTTTAAAAAGGTATTTAGATTTTTTGGAACCATTTGAACTGTTGTTGTAAAAATGGTATTGCCAAGCCTGAGCAAGAACTTGAAAACATAGTACTTGAATGGTGTTCAATGGCCAATGCACAGTGCTAGATTCCTGTTTTGTTCCACTGTGTACTATGATATAGTAACATATAACCTAGCAGAGAGCCATGACCAAAGATGAGCTTGTCATATCATCTTTAATTTCTGTTGAGTTATTAAATATGGAACTGATTTGTGAGCGTTTATAAAACATTGTGGGGGTTTTTCACACAATCTCCATACAGCTTTTAAGACTGCCTTCAAGATGTGGCACACAGCCTTGTAGTTAATCAGTTTTAAACCATAGCTGAATTGCATTTCAAAACACAAGGACCATAGGCGAAGAAAAGAGGATTCAATATACAATATTTTTCACCCACCCCCACAGATCTGCCATATTTGCAATTGTTCCTCTCACTGCTATTTTGTGGAAACTTAATACTCTTGTCGACGACTGTTTGAGGAGAGGAAGCTGGTGAAATCCGACCACATATTCTCTGTCTCATTTCAGCAGTAGAACCAAAGAGAAGTCTAAAATGCAAGATCTTTCCATACCAATGTTTTTCAGACAAAAAAACGTCTTATCAGGTTATAGGGACGGTAAGAAAATCCATGTGAGAAGACTCAGGGTGCAGTGGAACAAAGGTGAACCTGAAATGGGGAGGACACATGTCAGCCATAATTGTTGTCCTCTTTGTTGACGGAGAATGCATGGCAATGTTAAGATCTATTACATTCATGTTCAGCAAAGCAGTCGAGTCAGTTACTAAATGGATCTGCTCTGATTTGTGATTCATGTAGCCTACACCGTTAGCATGTTTCCCATGTGTGCATGACTGAATATAACTGAGTGTAAACACGTTTAACTTACCCAGACCTATTTACAACTGATGCATTTTAAGCATGCAAGCATTTGTGGTTTAAGGGTTTTGGTCTGGGGCCCAACAGTGGCAGTCTGGCAGTTCTTGGACTTGAATCCTGGCCTCTTGCTCAGTAGACCAGTTCTTTAACCGCTGCACCAGTTACATACTGGTGCATACTCAGTCACATACTCAGTCACATACCCCGTAACTCAATACTGCTTAAAAGGAGATAATGTGCTGTCAGCTCTGTGCCAAATCTAAATGGCCACAGCGGTCTGTGATGCTAATTAACCAGTTGGTCAGGTGACCAAACTTTAACAAACTGGTCAGAGCTGAAAGCATTGTGAAATGAAACTTCGTTGGCATGCTGGTTCTAGCATTCATATATCTAGTAAAAGTCCAGTTAATTGTCATTTTTGTACTGATCTTAAGTTTTGTTCCTCAGGCATACTGGTCGTGAGCCAATACTGGAATTTTAGCCATTGTGGAGGGTAACTAAAAAAGGCTACTGAGAGCATTGCTACAAAAACAAACTGCTAACAGTCAGTCAAAAAGGATCTAAACTAAGAAAGCACCAGTGCCTTAAAGCCTACTGTATTTGCTAACTAAAATGCTGATTATAACTAACTAATAACTAATATTTACTCAAATATATAACAGTGACTGTTAAATGTAGCACTTATATCGAATAGAACATTTTTGCTATAGTTTATGCTAATATTTAGGGGGGGTTTCCTTGCCACTGTTGGGAGACATCTTGGATTCCGGTCGCCACATAGCTCCAGTGTCCCCGGTTCAATCCTGACCTCGGACTCTGCCTGTGTGGAGTTTGCATGTTCCTCTCTGTGTCCACATGGGTTTATTTTAGGTACTCCGGTATATATTTAGGTATATATTTTTATATTGGGTATGGATGTTGTGTATATATATAGCTTATTTGTCTTCTATATTCTTAATTAATGCCTTGGCTACAGATGGATCATACAATTATCCCTGTCAGTAATCTGTTAACAATTAATTAAAAATATAATAAATATTGATCATTTAGTTTAGATACAACTGGAATCATCTTCGATATTTAATTATGTTCTTTCTCCCTTCCCATCTTCAGATGGAGAGCTCAAAGGTGACTGATCCATGCCATTAATGGATGTAACCAGTATTTGATGATGGGATGAAGATCTGAGACCTGTTGATCAGCTATGTCTGGATGGACTGAATATGATTCAGAAATGCGTGTCTGTCTAGTCTAGTATTTTTGGAACACTGAAGACACAAAAGCAATGGTGGCTGAGCTGGACTGAATCGCCAAGCACAACGATAACTGGAATGACTGAGATATGACTGAAGTTCTGCAGTGTTTGATTTTACCATTTTAAACATTTTGGATCTGAAGTTGTTTGCGCAATGGAGAATTTTTTGCAATAAATTGTTTCTCTTTGTAGTAAGATATGATAATGTGTGGTTTGTTTTTCTAAATAGTGCAAGATAAAATTTCGGACAAAATTAGTCATAAAATATCCATCACACATTGCCTGAAATATGCCATGGCTCGATCATTACTGCACCATTAGAGTACAGTGGAACCAGTTTAGACATTGAACAGTCTGTTTGAAATATTTTTGCCCCCAAATTCAAACAAAAATTCTTACTTCAAAAATGGGCGGCATAAATAAAGCACCCATTTGTGCAATCTACCAAAGACGATGCACGTAACTCAGTTTAACCTGTGCTTATAATGCATCAATACAGCATAAAACCCAAAAGAAGAAGAGGATCACATACCTATTGTGTATATTATATATTATACTATGAATATCTTTATTACATAAGTCTATGGGTGCGATTTCAGACACCCCCTGAGTCCAGGCATTACTGTCCCAGCAATAAGACTTACCAAAACTGTGTTTGCTTCAATGACTATAGAGTTTCACATAATTTGTATTCATTTTGATTGAATGTCTTAATGTTTTACTTAATTTATTTATGAATTTTATGTATTGTATTACATTTCTTTATTTACGCTACTAATCCTTATATAACATATGCCGTAAACATAGGCATAAAAAACAATGAGGAACAGATGAATCCTTTTTAAATTACATTTTTGGGAGAAATTTTATTCCAACTTCAAACAAATCGGAGTTAAAACGACCTTCCGGAACCAATTAAGTTCAAACTCGGAGGCTCCATTGTACTGCAATCGGAACTATAAATTTTTAGAATGTCCTAGCTAACACATTTATGTAGCATTATTATGTTTTTCTAAAATAATATTCCCATCAAACCAAAAATACTATAAAGGTTTATAGTAAAAGTAAACCAAACTATAGTGACTCTTCATACCAGCCAAATAAAGCAAGGATGGGTCCAGATCAACTCCATGAATCAGCCAGTAACAGAAGTTTGAACCCTTACCAGTCTAAGGCAACCTCTGTCATTCATCCTCTCCATTTCATCCTGCCTGGGCTCAGCCTCTACTCCTCCTCCCCCTCCTTCTATAACCTTTAAGGGTGTTTCAAAAGGGACATATCTAAGAACGATTAGGGAGCTGCTGGAACCTTTACTGTAGTATAATTTTATATCAAACCTTAAACCAAAGCTACAATAACAGTCGACAGTAAAATCATAGAAAACTCTAGTAAATGTTCATATGGGTCAAATTAAAGCATAATGGACCAGTAATGGATGTTCAAGGACGTCTGTGAGCAGTCAGTGCTTACTGTGAAGTACCTTCAAAAGCGTTATATGATGTTTGGATCCCTGACAGGTTAAGGCACTCTCCCACTTCATCCTTTCCATTTTATGTCAGGAGGTCCACATGGGCCCAGCGTCTCTTCTAGGCCCTTGGAATCATCCTCTCCTTGCCTACTTTATAACGTCTCTGCAGTTAAGGGTTTTTCAAGAGGGACAAACCTAAGTAGCATTTAGACAACTGGACCTTGTTGTATCATTGTATATCAGACAGAAACAAAAGAAGCATAAAGATTCATAATAAAATAAGATTGATAATGGTGAATTTTCACATGGCACAATTCTTCCGGGATGCGTCAGTATTGGATGTCTATTGACACCCATTCCTTTGAAGGATATGGTAGGTAATTTTTACAACGCCTTTCCCTCTTCACCCTCTCCATTTTATTCCAGCAATGCTGTGAGGGGCTGTGTCACGACTCCTAACCTGAGGTATGACCTGAACTGGGCTAGCTGAGTAGGTATAATGCTGATTTACAGTGTAGTTATAAAAGGAGGTGCACTGTTGGTGCTTGGGACCCCTGTAATTACCTTAAGCCTAGTTAAAAGGTTGCCAATTTTTACCAAATCAGATACAGCAATAATAAAATAGTATTTACAAAAATCCCATCGCTATGTCACCCCAAGACATCCCGGCACAGTTTGATTGACATGGGAAGACATGGCAGGGAATGGTAAATCAGTTCATGATGGAATCCTGCTGCCCAGTCCCGCTCCCAAATGTGACACTTTTTGACAAATAAGAAGAAGAATAGGATCACCCTTAGCCTAGGAAACATTCACACACCAGGCATAATGTATGTAAGCCATTTGCACAGAATTGCATCAGGAAGCCCTTCAGATGCATCAGCTTGTGTGCCGTGGGAAGACGAGACCAGATCTTACGTTCTACCCCTACAGAGGGTGGATCATATGGTAATCTGGAAGAACACCAGTTTACACCAGAAAAACAAAGTCTACCATTGTGCATGTGGAGATGTGGACCTGACCTTAGAGTCATGTGGCCAGTCTACAGCCAGGTGTTGCCTGAATTCAAAACTCTGAACTGCTTCATTCTCACAGCTAAAGTACAGTAATGTGCAGTATGTAACATAGTACAAACTAGAAAAAGTGTGTATATGCTTCTGTCAACTGCTGTGGTCCAATTCAGTTTAAAAGACTCCCTTCTGGTGGACTCCAGCCCTCCAGTGAAGGGCTCAAGGGCAAGCTTGCATTTACATCTTACATTTATGCCTTAACCACAGCGACTTACAATCGATGCAATCTAAGCAACTGAGGATTAAGGGTCTTCCTCAAGGAGCCAACAGTGGTAACTTGGCAGAGGTGGGATTTGAAACCTGAAACCTTCTGGTCCAGTACCTTAACGGCTAAGCTACCACATAATTAGGACATCACTGGCCTTTCTGTATGATTATATATCACATGACATCAATTTTCCACCGCACTAAATGTTCCTGCTTTTTAATACTGTATAATAATACTACGAGGCAGGTGTTTGAGTTTAGTTTAAATGTTTTTTCTCCTGCCTTTCTGTAAATGAAAAGAAATGACGAGCACTGACCTAATCACATTAAGCCCTCTGATTTATTGATGCCTGTCATTGATCTTCAAAGACTGATGCTACATCGTCAGTTATGAATCACAGGTTTCCATCAGATCTTCCCAGAAAGGGTACTGCTTAGGCTGGCACAAATGGATTGACCCAGAAGCATGAGAAACCACAAACCCAGGGGAAGCCTTGCAGCAGAATCGCTTAGGATTGATCCGAAATAAACAAGAAACAAAAATGCACCTGAGAAAGTTTCGAAATTTGTACAGAAAAGAAATCAACCAACAGAGCATTTAAAAGCAGAAATAAGTGACCTTGGCAGACCTGGGGGAGGTGCGGTATCTAAGGTTTATACTTCATTACCTGCTGCAGACCTGTTTTTTGGAAGAAAAAGAGAAGTACTGTGCAGTATTTCATTTTTATCTCCAGATAGCAGGTCTTCGTGTTATCTCGCTCGTACTGGGAAAGAGGGCAGCAAAGAGAGAGAGAGAGAGAGAGAGAGAGAGAAGAAAACCTTGCATTCCCTGTGGACGCTGAGATACCAAACACTTCGATTCCAAAACTTTTCCAACTTTCAGGCAAGAGAAATGAGACCCTGTTGTACTGGAAGAGAATCTGCTTTTTGAATTGAGCTACAGACAAACAGTGGGATGTTTCAGAACAGCCGAGCATACATTGTTGAAGGGGGATGTGTGTGTGTGTGTGTGTGTGTGCATGTGGAGGCAGGCAGACTACAATAAAGGGAGCTTTTAGAGTGAGAACTGTGTAACATATCCCCAAAGTGTCTGTCTGCTCGTCAGAATTCACAGGCATGCCAGGTGATGTCCTCCAAAGTGTAGATCTGCCAATATAAGGGGCCCCAGTGACAGTATGTACACACGCTCGCGCGCACACCCACCACACTGATTTTCCACAGATGGGTGGCAGTGGCCTCTGAGGTTGTTCTCTCCTTCAGACTGACAGTGATGTGTTTCATGGCACAGCTCGAGGAATCACGGCAGAGGTGGATATGACACCCGCTGTTCACGCTCACGCCTGAGTGTGAAGAGGAGCCTGGCGCGGTTCTGTCTGTTTTTCTAGTCGCCACTTGTTTTGACTCTTGCCATGGGAGCAATGCGATGATTCTTAGATTTTCATTTGATGCACGGGAGCATTTGCACACCTCTATACGTGCGTTCGCTGCAGGCCTCGGTGTCTCGTTGTGCTTTGAAGCCTCCTAGATCGTGGTTGATTCAGAAGTGGAGATACAGTACAGCGCAAAATTCTCCAGAGATGCAGAAAACCATCAGTTTGAAGCACAAGGCCGATCTTCTCCCGCTCTCGTGCTCTTGCGATCTTTTCATTGATATGTAACATCACTGCTTATTGCCACAAAAATACACAGGGGTCTTGATGTATTTGTGTGCTTATAGTAGACAATAAAATGCTAGACCTCCTGCATCACATGACTGGATTCTGGTTTCCAAAGTTTCCGATTATATTCAGAGTTTAATTGACGACGTTGTATCAAACACCTGGCGTCTCTACTATAAGAGTACGAGCACCAGGCTTGTTCAGTGCCACGTCATCATACACTCAACATGCTCGTCTTCCGTTCGCTACGTTATGTTGTCCAGAACGCATGTGAATATGTATAGCCAGTCGGTAACGTCCCGGGGCTTATAGTACAGACAGAGGTGTACGGGGGAAACCTCGGAGGTATTTTCTGGTTCAGGGACAGAATCAGGGTTTCTCTTCCCCATCCTTCATGGGCTGGTAACCAAGCCTTAATGTCGGTCAGCTGCGCAACTCAATTTGAGACGCGCCCCATTCCGGCTTCTTCGTACACCTCGCACACTCGAGCTTGGGTTTGCGCCCTGGCGTCCCGGAGCTCCTCCGCGCTCCTTTTTTTGCTCCTTTTTTCAAGTGTGAGATTTGCTTACTGCATCTTTGCCCTCTGCCGTATCGTCACACATTGTCGCCGATTCGCGTTCGCGTCAGATGTGGGTACCATTCCATTTCGGGACTCATCACTGTGTGAATCTATCCCTTTTTGTTTTTGTAATTTGGAGAGCCTTTTGCTCTGCCTCTTTAGTTATTTCTCCATTCTTATTATACGTCGTGGGGTTCCTTCATTCCCGCATCCTTGGGTCCTAACCGTTTCATAACAGTATCAAGCAACATCATGCATCCAGCATTCCTTTATTAGGAGCACCCACCTGATGACGGCAATTTGCTTTTATCTACCGTACAGTAAAAAAAAGAGGCACCACCAGTGGAGCACCAGGGACCAGAAAGTCACTGTGTGGGAGAGGACCATTTAGTGTGCATCAATGAATACAGTTTTAAAATATGATCTATGGTATACACTAACAGCATTGTTTTTTATTTTGTTATTAGACCTTGTATGTCTAAGTATGAAAGCTGTACTTTACTTAAATATTCCTTTAACATTTTACTTATTACATTTTCATGCGCAACATTGAGAGTAAACCAATAAAACAAAAAACGGCTTTAAGAAATAATAAAATCCTTAAGATGCAGCTGATCGACACACGAGACAAAATAACAACAAATCAGTATCAACAATTGGATGTTACACAGCACAGGGTGTTATTGAGCACAGATATACACACACAGCCACTAGGGTGGGGGCTGCCAGCCACAAAATGTGTGCACAGTGCCACACCGATCCAGGTGTATACATGAAACGGTCCCTCTCATTTTCCAAACTGGCAAAACAATAAAAACAACAAACCATCAAACTGAAAAAAGCAGATAAAATTTATTAGGTGGAACAACCGATATGGTCAATAACGGTAGTGCCAAAGAAGTCAGAGGAGTGTCGCATTCCCAGCATTCACCAGTGCTCCACGTGTAAACGTGTCTGTTACCAGTATTAAGAACGCGCTTAAAATATTAACCCTTGGGACATTGGAATTGCAAGTTTGGAATGGCAGCCTTTGTGAGGAGACATCACTGAGAATCTCCACTCCTCTCTAAGTGTTGTCATGGTTCTTTTTTTTCCTCCCTCATGCCTCGGGGCAATGTGGTAGACACAAATGGAGCGTTTTCTGCCTTTCAATTAATCCGTAGCCTAGAATCAACTTCAGCACCACACTAGTGTCTCATTCAAAACTAAGCATTAGAGAAAGAGGGCAAGAAATGAAATAGCAGTTCAGACAGTTTCTTTTTTGGACACTCTTAACATGCTTTCAACCAAACAAAGCCTTTGTAAAACAATTTTCCGAAAAACTGAACCTCTGCAATTTTGGGTCAATGGAAAGATCTTTGAGTGCTTTCAGTAAATGGCATAAGAAAGTTTTATTTTTAAATTTAAAAAAAACAAAAACATATCTTGGCAGTAGCAGCAGTGCTGCTCTATTATTCCACCAGGTTCCAGATTCAATCCACCCACAACAATAGAGAGTATAAATATCTGGAGCAACCAGATAGCAGATTATTTTGGTTCCGCCACTGGGAAAACGTTATATTCTAATCACCAGAACTTTGTGTCCTCCGTTATGTTTTGTTAATTCCACTGTCTTTATTTGTGTCCTGAATTGCATATTTTATTTATTGTTATAGTCTCATGGCTTGGATGTATGCAAATGAGCCCAACAGCTCTGTTCCCCTTGTATCCCTTGGTGACAAAGGGTCAAGTTGTCTCATTCAGACTAGTCCTGGGGAGCACCAGCTCAAAAAAAAAACATAGTGGTTCAGTCTAGCCAGGCTCAGCAGACTGGGATCAGATGTGAACAATAGTCCCTGGAGAGACATAAGTCATTTATTTTATCCCTGCTTGACATGTCTGGCTTTCATGGTGACCTCCTGAACCTGCTGTGTTCTTCAACTTGAACTTCAGACATGGAGTAGTTCTCAGAAACATGGCCCTTACTTACACTACTACTTTCCAGTCATTCCGTTTTATCAGAAACTCTGGAACATAAGGTATTCTGTGTCAGCTGTTCCTATTAGGATCAGAGGTTTGATGTTAGGTAAAGCTGGAGTGATGGTTCATATCTGTGAGGTTTAGTATTTTGGTTGGCAGAGCAGATGATCAGACTGTTCAGAGAGACAGTGGAGAGAGACAGATAAGTCTTTCCTTTCTATGACTCACAAGGGACTGTCTAATGCCGTCCCTGATTTTATAATGTCCCCTCATCACTATTCCTACGTTCTACATACTATAAACAGCACTTTTCACTTATTGGGAGGACAATTGGTGAAACGTGAACGATTTCAGACACTCTCTAATACAGACTGGTTCATTACTGTACGATAGAAATTCTGTTTCTTAAACCCTTAAAACAAAAGACCTGGCACACGGATAACAGCTTGCTCATGCAAATAAATACTTTGCAATTAAACGTACCGTTTGGTAATCGGTAGGTTTTGTGTTTTGAAATGTAAAGATTGTTTAAAGGTTAAGAAAACACCTTTACATCAAAGAATTAAAATATCATTGCAAATTTGTTCATATAAACTGGGTTCTGTGATATAAACCCATACCCCTTATTAAATATACATTTTTGGGACACCTTATATATAGCAGATAGGGTCTAATGCAAAAGTTTGGATAGATCTTTAGCGTGCTTCTAATTCATTAAAATAAAATTGTGGGAATATTTTATTCCATTGTTGTACAATATCAGCATTTTATGTCCAAACGTAATTCCACTGGGGTGCCCAAAAAAATGAATAATTTGCATGAGACCATTATTGCATGCATATCAAAAAAGCCTTTTAAAATAAACATACCAGAGCGTTCATAAAAGAATACATTTCATTTTTTTGTCATTTCCTTTTTAACATTCAGCAACGGCTATACAGTACAAAACACTGCACTCTCATAACCTCCCTTTACTAACCTCACAGTTTTATATTAACTGACATAAAATGCGTAACTTTTATACACATAGCTTTCTATAACCTATTATGTCTCAACACATAAAGTGGCCCATAGTGCACCTTTTTTGTTAGGTTTTGCCTTTATGGGAATATGTTTACAAGCTGCTCATAAAGAACTCATTTACAGTCTTATGTCACTCGTTACATTATATGCAGCCATCTACATATCTAATATGTATACCTGCCGACAGATAACAGCACATATTAGAGATCACAACAAAACAGAACAGAAATGCCTGCAACATAACAGCATGCTTCACAGATTTTCTCCAGTGCCTTTTTATTTGTGCTTCAGAGATATTTGAGGAATGAACCATAGATGTCTCCACTTGCACCCTGCTGCAGTGCATTTCACTGTACAGCTCCAAAACACACACAAGAACACACACATGCACAGGGGTTGACTCATGCGGTATTACAAAAGTATTTATAGAGGTCCGAGACAAACTTGGACCTGCTCGGTGGCTCACACACAGGGATTTGAGTCATCACCACTCTCTAGCACAGTGCTGACATATGCAAACTGTAATGTGCTTGTCATATATTACATCATAAGTGATGCCTAGAGATGACCTCATACACTGTAGGGCTAAAATATTATTAGAAATCCTCCCTGGTGATTAGTGACAGCACAGTCTGGTAAGTTAAGCATGTCATTTTGAGCTTGTGGAAAAGATTTGACAAAACCTTAATATTTGTTTTTATGTATATAATAAGAAATCACTAGTCAGTCTTAATATTGAGTGTTTAAATTATTATTATTTTTTAATTATGTTATTAAAAAATCTTCAGTATAAGGGTTAGGGGAAGTCACAACCCCCTGGAAAAACCCTATAAATGAAGATATAATGCATTGGGTTTACATAGATCATACTTTTTGGCTCTATGGCAGCCTAGCAATAAAGGTACAGGACTGTGGATCACAATATCCAGGGTTCAAATCCCAAATGTATAAAGTTGCCCCTTAAGCAAGGCATTTAACCCACAACTGCTTGGCTTGTACAATTGTTTTGGTTGTAAGCTGCTCTGGATGAGTCAATGCTAAATGAAACAAAAAGTACACCTTAACTTCAATTCTCTCATGGCAGAGTCACTAGGGTTTTGGTGCCTATGTCTGGAGAATGTAAGTAAGGTGAAAGTATACCATATATAAACTATATAGTCTTTTACTGAAGCAGTTATGGCACTTAAACTGGTCAAATAATGTTGATGTTCATCAAGATGGCATGAATCTGAGAAGCATTAGGTCTGATGCATGGTTTTATTCGGTCAGTAGTACAAGCTGAAGGTGAATGCCTTAGATAATCACAGGTGTGATGTTATTTATGATAACAACCAATCTTAAGTGATCTCTTGCTTTCATATAATTTTTATAACAAAATGAAGAAACAGAATACATCATTCCATATATACAGTACATATATACACAGGGGTTAGACAATTCAACTGAAACACCTGGTTTTAGATAAAGGTTTGGCTGTAGCAGCCCGGACCTGTTTATTGACCCTGTGGATCCGGACGGACAGTTCTGGTGGAAACAGGAGAGTTGAGGTGCACATTTAATTCTGCCATGAT
>JAVSBV010000079.1:2779397-2793584 GCA_033117975.1 Parotocinclus spilosoma | reverse complement strand
AAACCGCAGATAAAAACTTGTCATGTCGCCAAGTAGCGACTCAGGCGGCCGATGCTCTAGTGTTACTTCTCGTTTTTTGGTGGGTATTCATCAGCTGGGTAAATGCTCTATTTACTGTAAATCGTAATACTTTATGATGTATACCATTCCTTTATTGTTAGAATGATTTTTTTAAATGTAAAAGTTCATCAAATACATGCATATGTATACGTTAACTATACCACACGTACTACGCATGTGCAGACCAAGTTCAGAAAAATAAAAAACACATATATATAAAATATATATTTTTTAAATATATTTGAAAACCCGCGATGCACCGAGGCTACGAAAGGTGAACCGCGAATTGGCGAGGGAACTCTGTACACCTGTGTCATCACCATAGCAACCACTCTGGATATGCCAGGGACATTGACCACAATCTGAACAGGAAAAATCAGATTCGAGGATGTGGAATTTACATTGCGGACGCTCGGTCAGATTTGGGAAAGAATTCTGATTTTTGCTCTGCTGTCTGAGCTTAGTCTTGTGAGCCCATTTTTGTTGCGCCTAATTTACTGTACATCTCTAGTGAGTACACCAAGTTCCTTAGAATTTGTGTATACGTGTATAAAGGGACGCAATTTAGACGTGCTGGCTTACGTTTTTATGCCATGTTCATACATTGAAGATAAACCCTAAAGAGAAAGGCAGTCTGGGAAATGTAGTGCTATAGCGTGGTAGCATCTGTAATAAAACAATAGACTAAAACGTCACGTGTTTTTTTTCCTGACTATGTCTTTAATGGTGTGGACACTGAATCCCAAGACGATTTTACTGCATGACCATTACAGTTTAATTTGTAAAGGACCTGGCAATTGAGTTCTTGGACCTGCTGGGTTTCTCTAGCAGACTCCCTAAGACCTCATTTGGCCCCTGTGTATTGTAGGTCACTGCTGCTGAGCAGATAGAGTACCCATGCTGCTTTAATTTTCCTCTATGGAACTGACCTCTTATGGGCTGGAGTCCCTTACTGTAGTGGGTCAGGGTCCACACCTCTCACTGATCCCCATGTGTGACCCATATTTTCCGCCTTAGACCTATAGGAATAATGTGTTTGTAGCATTCTGGCAGTCTTTGCAGAGTCGAGATGAATTGCTAGAGAAATCGTGTCACTGCAGCCTTGTGGACACTTGCATGGGCATTGACATCAGGACTGGAAAAGAAGGAGCAATTGATCATAAATCGGGCTAACAGACAGAGCTGATATATTTATATTTTTGTGGGAGAGGTGGAATGATTATTTTAACACGCAAAAAGTTTGATGCGTGTGCAAGTCTGAGACCTTTCATATCCCAGATTTGGCCAATCATGTTTGTTTCTGTGTCTGCCCAGGCTGGGCTTCACTCTTTGCATTAGAATTGATCAAAACCTGTTAGAGACTTTGATATTAAAACCAGAAAAGTTACTAAAACTTATATTTTGTGCTTATGACAAACTGGTGTTGTGTTAGGATCACTTGTCTGAGGCAGCAGGAAGCAGAGAAACAACAACTACACCCAAATCAAACAAACAAAAAAAAGTTTTCATACTGCCTTCAGCCATGGGAGGATATTTCCTTTCACAGACGCAGATATGGCTCCTGAAGGCAGAAATATTTGTCAAGAGCAGTTCCTGAAGGTGACAAAAGAGGCATTGTGAGTACTGTTGTGTTGGATGTACACAGCAGAAACCGTAATTACTACTGTATAGAGCAGTGCTGGGCATAATGACCAAACAATTGTATGACCTTTTGTTTTCAGGCAGTTTCAGGCTATATCAGGATATATTTTGGGCACCACTGGGCTTTCTGTAGGTGTGTGTCTTTGTACTGCCAGGAGTACATAGAATATAAAAAAATCACAATTTATATAATGAAGGCTTTGATTACTGTAGCGTTTGCACCACCCCACAAAATTACACAATACACAAAGAAAGTAGTATGTAGGAAAAGGTTGCAGCATGAAACCATTTTTAATAAGTGAAATGCAAAACATTTAAAACAGAATTTGCCTTTTGTGGTTGGCGTATTTTCGACCCGGGAAGACATACCCTCCAAGTGGTGTCTGACCCTTTCACAGTTTTACCGGCACTACTGGTTAATGGCATCAGATCTGACGATCATCATCTTATACTCTCTCTATAGGGCAACAATTTTCAAAAACAAAAAAACTTCCAAACTGCAGACACAGCTCCTTACTTGAGGGCACGTTCTTCTTTTACAACTCTAGTTTCACTTTCTTTATCCTCATCTCTGTTTTTTGGGATTTAATGTACCATAGCGACGGATACTCTCTCTGCTGTTAAAAGATGGTTGTGCTGCCTGGTGTGCTCAACAATACCGTTCTACACAGCGCTCTGGAATGCCTCTCGATTGGCATTGAACAATTTTATGTAATTTGGTGCTCATTAAAGCTGTATAGCTGTTTTAGTTATGGTACGGTATAGCCGGATATGAAAACTCTTACCTTACAGGAAATTATAAGTACCATACCATACCAGAGGATACTTTTATATAGATATATAACCTCCTTATTCTGGACCATCCTGTCCCTCTCCTTATAATTTCCACCCATGCATTCAACAGCCAAGCCTGCATGTGCTTTGTAAAAAAAAATAGCAGAGGGATCAAAATCCAAAGGAAAACCACACAGGCCTGAACCTTTCTGTTTGGAATCTGTCAACCATCATCAAAAGAGTGCCACGCTACTCTGCTCCATCAGCGAATTGTAAATAAAGGGCTGAGAAAGAAGCCCTGCAAGCAGTCACCTTTTCACAAACATCTGTTTTCCTTGCTGTTTATGACCCAATTTCTTTTCGTTGGGTCACTGATTTTGCATCGTATAATAACAATGCTTCAGAGTTCCTGCTGCACCTAAATATATTTCTGAGTAGTGCCTGCCAGGTTATTGGGAGAGGGTCCCTAGGTCTGAGCGTGGTTTGTCACTCGCTGGGTTTTTTTTAAGAGTAAGAGCAGCTATAAGGTAGCAGATGTTCAGACCCTCAATATACCCCAGTATTAAGTTGATATCAGATTTTAAAGCGTGTCCAAAACCGATCGTAGCTTGTCTTCTTCCGTTAGGTATTTCTGTTGGAAGATGTTCTATATTCTAGGTTACCATATCCCCAGCTATTGGTTGAGTAGCAATAATATGATGTTGGCCCTGTGACCTCTAAAGCTTCCCCTGTTCTTGTGCTCCTAATGGACTCTGACTCTTAGTGCCTCATCAGCTTTGTAAAAAGTGTATTGCTTTCTTAAGGATGTCTATAAAAATCCGACTGCTTCCTCGTTATTGCTGTGGTAGATCATCAACTAGGTGCTTGAGTTTGAAAGAGAAGAGCACTTTCCTGCTTTGTATGTCCATGCAAGAGTGTTCTAGTGGACAAATGGACTGGGAATGACTGTTGCATGAGATAACATATCACATTTTGAGCAGAGCTACAGTGCTTTCCTATGGCTTTGATATTTCAAGTCATTTATGGAATGTCATAGCTTTTCTCCCAATCTCTATCTCTGTAGTAAAGGTGCAAGTTTCCACGAGTGTATTAGTCTCACCACGAATAAAAAGACTTTTTACTTTAAACATTTTTTGCTTTAATGACCCTGCATTATTTTGTTCATGCATTGCACGCTTGGTCAAACCTGAGGATGGAAGTCAGAGTTAGGGCTCTCTGATGCGCTCTGACTAACATTATGGGAGCATGTATGGTGCTCAAAATTAGGAGGTACCCCTAATTTAGTGATGTTAAGAGTCTTAAGAACTTAAAGATGAATAAGATGGTTCATTTGTATCAAATGCTTTAACCCTACATTCTTGCTGTATAATTGGTTAATTTTAATCAATCGGCATACCTGTTGCATCTTATGGCAGCTAAAACAATTTATTTCCAGTATCTATATGTTTGTATTTCAGCACCAGAACTGAAACATCTGTGTCTCGGTTGATTCCTCTGTTCAGCAGCATAGAGAGGCTTCCATGTTGGAACTGAAAGTGGTTAGGCAAGTATATGCAGAGATAAGAAGTAATAGGAATGAAGGCTCCTGTGTCCTGTAGGCTTCACTGATGTGGATGGTGATTGTTTAGCAGTGAATGCAGTCCTTCCACAATAGCCTTGTTGCTGAGCTGAAAATGCCGGTCTGGATTTTGATACTCAACATTTTGATAAACTCAAACATTGTGCAAAATATCCAGTCCCAGCTGAAATTGCTTCTGTCTTGATTCAAGTCTCGGTTGCCTGAGGCGAGGCAGATTTTCATATACTGCTAAAGAACGTATAGAGGGTTTCCTTCTCTGAGAGTTTTGTCTGTACATGCAAAGGAGCATTTAAATGTTTTTTTTTTCCCCTCATTACTGGGCTCTGCAGCGAGCAGATATATGTATCAGGTGTACCTCAGAACAGGGCCGTCATTTATTTTGTTCCCAAGTGCTTCAACCTGAATAGTTTGTTCAACATTTTGAAGAATAAATCACTCCCTGTTGAGATTTGTCTCGTTATTATATGCATTTCGGATGCTCAGATGGGTTTATATATTTATTTATGGGTAAATGCTTGTTACTTTTTTTTAAAATCACACATACCTGCTGAACTACAGTCCAAATTTAAGAACCATTTCTATTAATTGGAAAGTCACACAAAGGTATATTAGCTCATTATATTGGTAGGGATGGATATTTTATAATATGATAATGTGGTTAAAATCATTGGGATTCACTGCTGCTTGGTATTAATGATGATTACCACTTCTCTTTGTTGTGGTCTTTCCAGAGATGGGCACTCGAGTGAGCGACTCGAGTCGAAGTCACACTTGAGTCGCCTAAAAAAAGACTTCAGACTTGACTTGAAACTCGTCCCTAATGATTCTCGACTCGTCCAAAATGACTCGTGAACATTAAGAGTCAGTCCGTTATCCGGGCACTGTGCCCGAAAGTTATCGAAAAAAATACTTTCTTTTTGTGTAAATGTTGCCATTTTTCCGTACTTTATTTAGGTGATTTGGGACGCAACCCCCTGTCATGATATATCACAACATCCGCTTAACGTGAGCTGGAAAATCGAAGAGAAGCGTCAAACGAGGATAGCATGGCTTCGGCTGGGGTACCGTATGTGGTAGCCTACAGGCTGCAGGGAATTTCAAATTCCTGGATATAACTGAAGGGTGACAACATGTAACATGTGCTCTGTGTTTAAATTGTTTAAGAGGGAGAAAGAAATTCTTCTTTTTTTTTTTTTTTTGTAAAAGATTTATAGAAAAAAAGAAGCATTGGAGTAAAAAAATACAGTTGTTTTACACAAGGTTCATCTGTTGTGTTTTTTTTTGTACATGGGGAAATAACTATATAGATAGATTGATAGATATAGCTGTGTATTTTTAATCATACACTTAAATATGTTGTATTGACTCTCACCTAAAGACTCTTGACTTGACTTGGACTTGTATTTGGAGTTATGAACATCTCGGGGTCTTTCACACCTTTGTTCTTGCTGCATTTTGTTTACAGTCACACTGTTAGGAAATGGGAGTGGCTGAAGCTGTGGTACATGGTTAGATATTGCAGATATTTCATCGTTAAATTGGCTATTTTGTACATGTTTTGATATATGCTTTTCTCGCCGAATTTGTCAAATGTTAACTTTTCGATCTTCACATTGACAGCCCTACGGTATATGCGCACTTTGATAATAAACAAGTTTTTGAGCCCCACTGGGAAATGATTCCTACTGTTTTAGTTAAATATGCACCCTTTCTTCACAGGGTGTGATCAGCGTGCAGCTGGTGGTTACCATGGTAATGGCCTGCGTGATTCAGAAAATTATACCTCACTACTCCTTCGCAAGATGGCTGCTTTGCAGTGGCAGGTAATGATGAAATCTTTTAAATCCCGTTGCAGTGATTGATCTTTCCATCCCCTTGCACGTTTGGTAGGGTGTTGACTGATATAGTGATATATATATAAATATGATATATATATATATATATATATATATTTAAAAAAATTTTGTTTATAATTATTATGCGCGTATAATGCTCAATCAGTGCAAAATGTAACTCTTTAATTAATTCAATTTAATATGTAATGCAATTTCCAGCAGCCTTGAATGTGACGACATTTACATATGATCACTTTATACTGTTTGGACAGTCCCGATGTTTTTTTTTTTTTCACACCCTGTAGGATTTATTTACTAGTCCCATCAGCATAACATGTCTCAACTATTCGTGACAGGAGCAAGATTATGACGTTCATCGGCTCATTTTAGGGTGACTAATTAACATAATGCATGTCTTTGGAATGTGAGGGAAATCACTGTTAAGCCAGACAGACTCAGGAAAGACATGCAAACTGTGTTTATTTACTTGCAGTTTATTTATTTTACAGTTTATTTATTTATTTAATGTCAAGACGTCATTACACCCACTTTACTTTACGTGCCACATTAACATGTTGCTGTGCCCCACTAAAGCTAGGGGGAGTGTAAGGTCAATTTTACGGGTTGCTGAGCAGAACTACAAGGCATGCCACGCAAATTCCAATTTTTTTTTTCCTTTTTGTCCTATATATGTATATGTCCTATACTTTCTGGTTATATACTAATAAAAAGTGAGAATTAATTAGATTTGATAATTATACCATCACGAAAACAATGATGTATCCAATCTAATGGTGACCTAATACTTTGGCACGGTGCTGTGGCGTTGGCACTCATTGGCACTTTGTAATAAATAATGTAGAAAATGTGTTACCAAGGCAGGTTCTATAAGACTGATGTACTATGCACAAGCCATACTTTTTGTCGTTCGTTTAATGGACCTGCCAAAGTTTAATTGTTATGGCTCATCGTTAAAATCGAAGGGCAGCATCAAACGTGCTCTAACCCGAGAGAACCACAGCAAGCCACGTCTGGATTTCAGTAATTAGCACTGTATGTGTTTAGAGTCAACATCTGCTTAGAATGTGCTTAATAATTCATCAGTACTTGTTTTTGTGAAACTTTTTTTTTTTTTTTTCAAATATTTTCGAGCTCTGGCACAGCGCTTGCTTGGAAGTTTCCCCCTTGAGAGATCCATAATTAAGTCTTCATTAATGAATAAGTAAACAAGCAAAACAACTAGAAGGCCTCTCAGGACTCAGGACACAAGATATTCCAAACAAAGTTTAAGAGTTTGTGCTCACTTTTTTGGCTTTTTTATTTGAAAACCTCTTTTAAAATGACCTGGCTTGCTTGTCTCAGTCTGCGCTGGTACCAGCATCCAACGGAAGAGGAGTTAAGGAGCCTAGCTGGAAAGCTCCAGAAAGGAGGGAAGAACAAAAAGGACAGGTATGTGTGAAAAATTATTCGGGTTTTTTTTAATGAAATGGTACCAACTGGCATGCATACGTGGTATGGTAAAATCGTAAAAAAAAAAAAACCCTCATAACTCCTGCCACGTGACTCCCTACATCACGTTTCACAGATTTCTTTATGTAGCACATGAGATTGTCATACCACGTATCGCTTGCCTGATGAAAAATCTAAATTCAGTACTTAGAATACACTTTCTGTTGAATGTGAATATTTGTGTATTGTTAGATTTGTGGAAATAATGTAAGTTGGGTCATCATAAAATGGGGAGTGTGTGTATATGTTATGAAATATCATATCCCAATGATATGGAAAAATGACCATATGCGGAGTTAAGGGTTTAGCTTCCTGCTGTGTTTGGTCCAGCTGTGTAAATCAGGGCCATTTGTGTTTACAAATATAAAATACAAAAGTTGTCTTCTTGTCTGTTAGACTTCCTGCCAATCTGAATCATAGAGTTACATTTACAGTATTTAGCAGACACGACTTACAAAAGTGCTTTAAGACATCAGTAACATAATCTATTCCCAATAATCAGGAATCTAAACAAGAATGCACTTATGAAACTGTTATGGTTACGTGGGTTGTTTCTTATTTTTGTTTTATTTGTTATTTTTTTTAGAGAGAGCGAGAAAAAGAAGTCTGGGGGAGTTGGTTGAGGAAGGGGGGAATAAATGTTTCTTTAAACAGCGTTTCAACTCAGCTGTTCAAACATTGAGGGGAAGATAATTCCACTAATTAGGAGCCTAAACAGAGAAGAGTCTAGGTGAATGCCTTTTTCGTCCCCTGAAAGTGGGATCATGGGTAGAGAAGTCTCGGCTGGCAACCTTCTCAACTTCATGCCATCACAGTTCTCACCAGGAAAAGAGGGCTAGTAGCTAAGACTGAGAGACAGATGTGCTAGAATTTTCAGGAGCCTAGTTCAAATTTCAGCTGCTGTTCCAATTAATTACACCCAAATGACCAGAATGATTACTTTTTGCGGGTGTTCTTTTCCCGCTCTGGTGTGCAGGGTTGTACATGCGACTTCCAACTTACACAAACGGGACATTTGGTGTATTTGTGTGTTCCTAGGAAATACAACGGGCACATCGAAAACAAGCCATTAACGGTTCCTAAGGACATCGACCTCCAGCTGGAAACAAAATGCATTGCAGAAGTGGACACACTGGGTCTGCATCATATCATCAGTAGCCTGGCAGTCTCTCATTTCATACAGCTCTCTGTTCTGAAGATCTCTTATCCATTCATTTATTTCTGTTAGCTTTGCACTACTTCCCGGAGTTCCAGTGGCTGGTGGATCTCACAGTGGCAGCCACAGCAGTGTACCTCATCACTGAGCTGTACTTCTGGGTGGCTGAGCCTAATGGAGAGATGAACATCAGCGTTGTGTGGAGTCTCCTGGTACTGGCCTTTGTCATGTATCCTTTCTAACCACCCTGCTTTAGGTTATGGCTCAATTCTGAGTCTGAAGCTTTTGATCTGGTTTAAATGTTTTCAGGTTCAGTTTGATTAGTGTGATCTGCCTGTACCTGCACGTGCTAGCCATTTATTCGGCCACACATAACATGTAATAGCACTTCAGTTGTACAATCACTGACTGAACCCTCATCCGTTGCTTTAGTGTTCATTAATGAAAAGGAGCCACCGTACGACTGCTGGTGATCAGATATTATTTGGACAGCGATCTATTCTCAGCCCAGCACTCACCCTGAGAGGAGGCACAGCAGCACTGCTGCAGTCTTTAAACACTGTCATTATCCACATAGCACTTAGACGCCATTCCTTAAACTTCAATCAGTGTCACTCTCAGAAGCTGATGGTTGGATGTTTTTATAAAAATGTTTGGAAATCCCAGTAAAGCTGTAGTACCTGATATGCTGCTAGCAAAACGGCACACATTCGTCTGTAATAACTTCCAATTATTTTGTGTTCTATGTATTTACCAATTTTCCCACTTTAAAAGGAAATGTGCTTTATAGGTCACAGAGTTAATACATGTCGGAGCTAGTTGAGCAAATATTAACATTTAATAATTGCTCTTATTACTCTTGAAATTTGGTCCTGTGAGTAAAATGGATAGGCTGTACTGTGTGTGGTTTACAATGCAGTCACAAATCCTCGTAAATTAGAGCTTACTTTTTCCATATTCAGTGTGCTAAAGTACAAAGCCAGATCTACAAACAGCAAAATCATCACTCCTTTTAATATGTAAAAAGGTACAGTTCATATTATATACTCATTGTACACTGCTTACAGAAATGAGGGGATGTTTCAAAATGAATATGAAGGGATTAAAAAGAAGTATTTGATTTGATTTCATTAAACAAGATAATCAGAAAAGCAAATGAAAAGTTAAAGAAAATACAAACTCAGTTATGGTGATTGAGGAACAAGTGATATATTCATGGGGTGAACAGAAGCGTGTTAAACTGGAGAGTGCCAATACATTAACTGTTCAGTAGGGTGTAT
This sequence comes from Parotocinclus spilosoma, assembly GCA_033117975.1. NCBI lineage: Eukaryota > Metazoa > Chordata > Actinopteri > Siluriformes > Loricariidae > Parotocinclus > Parotocinclus spilosoma. The sequence continues at coordinate 2,783,750 of JAVSBV010000079.1, read as the reverse complement.
GGTCACCCAAGAGTGTCAAAACACACTGACAGTGATGGGGCATGGACAGGATCAGATAGCAGTTATAGTGGGATCCTTTTCATATTGAAATCTGCCCTACTTTTTGTGAGCAGTGTAATGTTGATCCGGCTTTCATTTTACACAATTCATTTATTACTTGGAAAAACTATTTAATTTTGATCTCGTTAAATACAGCAGTCTATAAATACCAGTGCATTACATGGCCTACAACCCATGGATACAAAAGTTATATGTCCAAAGAATAGAGACCATCTCCGATAGTAAACAAATGGTGTTTAGTGACTAAATGTTTAGCTCCCATTTGGTTCTGAATGTCACTTTTTCCTAATAAGCACTTCATTTAATAACCATTTAGACACTGGCATAATGGGTAATTAATAAGGATTAATATAGTGTCTTTAATAGGGCAGCACGGTGACTCGGTGAGGAGCACCACTGCCTCACAGCAAGAAGGTCCTGGGTGAGGCGGCCTTCGTCCTTTTTGTGTGTCTGCATGTCCTCCCCATGTCTGCGTTTACTCCGGGTACTCCGGTTTCCTCCCACAGTACAATGATATGCGGGTTAGTTTAATTGGTCTCTAAAGGGGCTCTTAGTGTGTGACTGTGTGTGTGTCTGTGTGCTCTATGATAGATTGGTGTCCCATCTAGGGTTGTTCCTGCCCTTGCGCCCAGAGTCACCGACTGGTCGGCCTGCGACCCCGTGTGGATTAAGTCTTAAGAGAATGAATGAATGATGTCTTTAATATATTTTAAATCAATTCAGTGCTGCCTTGATGAACATTGTATAAAAATGAGCAAGGTTTCTTAGTAGCTGCTGATTTTTATTTGCAAATGGAAGATTAGAGTTGAGTAAAGAATAAGCTAAAATTGTTTACAATCCCATCCCGAATCTTGGCATTTGTGACTGTTAGATGTGTAATGCAATATATTACAACCTGTGACTCCAGCTCTACCTCTAATATGTAAAGTCAGCAGTGTGAACATTTCAAACCAGGCACCTGTTGCCCCTTACCCATTACTTTGCTTCTTGGCTGGCTACTAAATCACACACATTAACCTCAGCCGAGTCCACGAGGATCAATCTGTCCTAGCTGTATGCATTGCCTCTCACCCACTCGTGGTCTGCTACTGAAGATTGGACACCCAATTTTCATGGCCAACCAGACTGATTTGCGTTGGAAACAGGGGAATGGGGAAAGGCGGAGGCTGGCTGATAGCATGATGAAGATGATGAGGATGATGATAGGCTTGTGTGAGTGCAAATGGAAGGACGTAGTAAGGAAGGAGCCATTTTTCTGGGCTGGCTCCGGAAAGAATGCAGCAGAGAAATGGCCTTGTCAACGTGACGGTCACCGAGACATTTCCTTAGATGGCCTTCTGCATTCGGCCATGATTTTGCACTACGCAAGGACATGATTAACCCTGGACCAGGGTAATAACCCCTGCTAGGTTTGAACATGCTGCCTTTATGAGAAGTCCCATCTGGCAGCTTTCATGTTAATATTTGTTTTCTTGTTTTGGATAATGCAAAGATGCTCGAAAAAAGTTTTTGATGCCTCTAGAAATATCTGTATTCTGCATTGTTTATGAAGGAAGCGTGATCTGGTTTCCATTGGGTGCATTAGACAGTCTGCTTAAATACACAATGAATAGTTTTTTTGAATGAATGAATAATGCTTCTCAGTTCAAATGACACGACACAAACATCCCTTTTCAAACAACAGGCTTTTAACGGGTTTTAAACCAAATATCATTTAAAATGACTTTTTTCCTGCAGTCTCATATGAGCTACATTTACAGCATTTAGAAGATTCCCTCATCCAGAGCGACGTACAAAAGTACTTTTTATTCTTCCTAGTTGACAAAACCTCATGTTAGTACAAGTAAGCAATATCCTAAGAACACAATCCATCCAAAACCTGCTAAGATCTGCGTAGGTAAGTCAAAGTACACATTTTTTGCATTTTCTTTAGTGTTTTTACTCAAGTGTTGAGTCACCACCTGAAGACAGCAAGAGTCATTCCACCACCTGGGTGCCAGGATGGAGAAGAACCTTGATGCTTGTCTTTCTTTAATCGTACGTGTTAAGCTTGTGTCTCGGCGGGTACGAGGTACAGAACGTGGTTTGATTAGAGCTTTTAGGTTAAATGGTGTTTCATTTTTGGCTTTGTAAGCTAGCATCAGGGGTTTTAATCCGATGCAGGCAGCTACAGGGAGCTAGTGAAGTGAACACAGCAATGGGTGACATGACATTGTGGGGAGCCATGCGTTGTTTGGAGGTGATTTAAGTTGCTTAAAGAAACCAGATCTTTGTTATCAGAAAAAGGATTCATTTCCCAGTATTACTGGCAGATTGGAGTATAGCTCAGATTTTTGTGTCAGACAGCAGGAACATATTAAGCCGATGAGCTTTATGGGTATGAGAGGAAATGAGTCACAAACAGACTAAATGGAAAGTTAATGTATTCACCGGTCATAGATGATATGAGCCTGGTTATTGGAGCAAAAGGTTCATAGGAGAAGATATTTGGAGTAATTTTGGCTTGTAGGCATTAAGCAGGAGTCGCTTTGTTATTCCTTATCATTTGATTCATTCAGTAAGGTCCTCTTCTCGCTCACGGCTCACTACTTCAAGCTAGAAGAAGGTGGTGAGAGATCTCTCTGCATCACTTTTGGCTTTTTCTTCTTCGTCAAAGCAATGGCCATCCTCATCGTCACTGAGAACTACCTAGAGTTCGGGCTGGAGACAGGTATGACCAGTTTTTACATTCGTATATAATGCAGCGGCTTAAGGTCATGGCGTGTTTTTTGACAGCCCTGATTTTTTATATATTTGATTGGGATCCAGTCATACGTACCTGATCTGATACAATGCAGCTTTTGTCAGTGTATGTTCTTTATACTGCTGTGAGATTGATGCATCTCTAGAGCACAAGAGGTTCATCTTCAGCTGCCAAACCGAGCCTCTACTCAGAGTTTATCAGTGTGGGTGGGATTGATGTTATTTTTGACTCAGTGTAGATCAGGCACTAAAGATGAATCTCCCAAAATCATTTACATCACTTTTACATTTTGTTTGCTTGGATGTTATTATTTATTGGGTTTTATCCTCATTGTTTGCAGGCTTTGCAAATTTTTCCGAAAGTGCTGTGCAGTTTTTGCAGAACCAGGGCCTCGATTCTCAGTGAGTACAGTTCACAGTAGTGTGTGTGTGTGTTTGTGTGTGAGAGAGAGATCGTGTGTGAGACTTTGTGTGACAGGGGCTCATGGTTCAATACACACCACAAGTTGGACATTTCTATAAAAGAGAAAAGAATAGTTAATTCATTAATTTCCTTTATCCTGGTCAGGTCATGGGAAAGCCAGTGCTGAGCCGACAGCACAGAGTGCAAGGCAGGGACAACTCTAAACAGGGTACCAGCCCATCATAGGGCACACGCACACACGAAGGCCACTTTGGAAACACCAATAACCCTATAACACACGTCTTTGGAACATGGGAGGAAACCAGAGAACTTGGAGTAAACCCATGCAGACACAAAATCCACACAAGAAGAGTGATGTCAGGATTGAACTACATTCCACATGAACATTTAGTTATTTATCTGATACCCTTATTTATTGAAATCCAAGCGATTGTGTGGGTTAATGGTCCTGCTCAAGTACCTAACAGCAGCAGTTCGACAGGGGTAGGATTTGAACCCTAACCCATCTGGTCCACAGTCCAGTTCCTTAACGCTAATCCTCCACAGTCCCAGCACTTGGGGGGTGATGAAGCTGTGAGACCTATGGTTTCGGAGTGGAACCTTGCCGTACCTGTAAAATTTGATTCCGCTTTACCTTTACCAGTCTTCACACACAGACTATGGCGTTTCCTCACACAGAACCTTGATGTCCGTTGCCCCTAGTGTGCACTTGTGTGAGTGTGTATGTGTGTTTCTATGTAGACTGATCATCTGCTCATGCTTTGTGTTCTGCCTGCTCTTTAGGGGCCCCATATCCAAACTCACCTTCAAGCTGATCCTGGCTCTGCTCTGCTCTCTGATTGGAGCGTTCCTCACATTCCCTGGTCTGCGATTGGCCCAGATGCATCTCGACGCCCTCACACTGAACACGGGCAAAGTCACACAGTGAGTATATACTGTCCTCTAAAGTAATGTGACTTTTAGTATGCATCTTTTAAAATGCTTACAATTTAAACATTTTCCACATTTTGCTAACCAAACGAAAATCCGCGAAGTAGGGACGCAATATTAATATAAGTATTTCTACACTATTTTAGCGGTAGAACTTGCAGAACGTTTGGGTAACATCGTAGGGTTTGAATGAATTC